>CAUYRT010093750.1:0-15450 GCA_963574885.1 Lepilemur ruficaudatus
CTACAAAGCATTTACAGTACAATGTTTACAGTCACAATTTGTAGTGAGCTGATTTCCCAAAATATATTACCACTCAAGTTGACTTATCTTGTTACATTCAAAAATCTACTTTGTCAAAGTAGTCCATAGAGTACATACATACTGCTCCAACTGTATCTACGTACAACCAACACTCCATTTTAAGTGTACATTTAAATGATTCGAAGTGAATTTACCGAGGTGTACAGTTAATCACATGAATCAGTTTTTGAGGAATTCCTTTCTCCTATTGAGACCCCTAATTCCTCAAGTGTTTTTAACTACCTTTTATATCTAGATATTAATAGCTTATGCATTATCTTATACATATGCAAAAATTCTTTTTTGAAGGCCACCATATATCAAATACTTTATTAGACATTGGAATTTGCCCTTACATTAGAATGAATGTTAGTTCAGAACTCACAAGTTCATAGACTGATCAAACCATGATATATGAATAGTTTGGTTTGCAGAGTATTTTATAAACTTTTTTGAATTAAATACAATGTTTAAAAATTGGGATATTGCACACAATAATCTAAATTGGTGCCTCTTTTAGAAAATCAGAAGATTTGGCAATACTCATTTTAGGTTTATTCACAGCAATAATTTTCTGGGGCCTAGCAGCCATGGTCTCTTTTAAAGAGTCTTCTTTAGTTATCTAACTCTTCCACCACGTCCTAACTGGAAGTAGTTAATAGAGTGTCATGTTTGAGGCAAAAAAAAAACAAAAAACAAAAAACAACTGAGGATTAGGTTAGGCAAGTAAGAAGGGACCAAATCTTGATCAATATTGTAGAACATCTGAAAGAGTTTGGACTTAATTTTATAAACAAGGGGCAGTCTTTGAAAGACTATAAATTAAGAAGAAAAGTAATGTTATGTTTTAGAAAAGGCACGCTGACAATAGCATGAAGTATGGATGCAGAGAATGAGATTGGATGGGGAGAGACTTCTTTAAGACCCTATTACTTAATCTGTGGAGAAATGATGGTAGTTTGAATATAAAGCAAAATGGACAGGATTTTATGTTAAACTAGATACGATGAGTGACAGACATGTCAGAAGCTAGGATAAATGCCATAATTTTTTCTTGTGAAACTAAGTGGATGGTAGTGTCATCAATCAGGTTGAAGAAGAGTTGAATTGAAGAGAAACTATTTTAGTTTTGAATACTTGAGGTTGATATTTTTGTGGGACATCTAGGTGGAGATAAACTGTAGACAGTTGGGTATATAACTCTGAATCCATGGGAATGGAGGCCATTGATACGTAAGTTAGAGTTATTACACTAGTGGAGGAAAAAAGCAGAAGGAAACCTAAGACAGAATCTTGTGGGACACAAAAGAAAGAGCAGTGAAATATAACAGAAAAAGAGCATTTTTAAAAGGAGAAATTTCTTTTTTTAATTTTAGAATATTATGGGGTACAAATGCTTTGGTCACATAAATTGCCTTTGCACCACCTGAGTCAAAGCTACAAGCCTATCCATCCCCTAGATGGTGCACACCACACCCATTGGATGTGAATTTACCTATCTCCACCTCCCCTCTCCCACCTGCCTGATCCCCAATGAATGTTACTTCCACGTGCACATAAGTGTTGATCAGTTAGTACCAGTTTAATGGTGAGTACATGTGATGTTTGTTTTTCCATTCTTGTGATACTTCACTTAGAAGAATAGGCTTCAGCTCCATCCAGGATAATACAAGAGGTATTAATTCACCATTTTTTTTATGGCTGAGTAGTACTCCACGGTATACATATACCATATTTTATTAATCCACTCATGTATTGATGGGCACTTGGGTTTTTTCCACATCCTTGCAATTGTGAATTTCAAAAATGAAATTACCTATAATAGAAATTAAATTAGGCTGTAGCAATTTTGTCTAACAAGGACAGAAAGCAGAAGGTAATGCAATAATATATTCAACAGCTTGGGATAAAACAAACACCAGTCTATAATTCTATACCAAACCAAAATATTATTCAAGAGGGAGGATGAAATGCTATTATCAGACAAACAGAAACCAAACTTTCAAAAAGTTCGACAGTGGGCTTGGCGCAGTGGCTCACGCCTGTAATCCTAGCACTCTGGGAGGCTGAGGTGGGAGGATTGTTCAAGGTCAGGAGTTCAAAACCAGCCTGAACAAGAGTGAGACCCCCGTCTCTACTAAAAATAGAAAGAAATTAATTGGCTAACTAAAAATATATAGAAAAAATTAGCCGGGCATTGTGGCACATGCCTGTAGTCCCAGCTACTTGGGAGGCTGAGGCAGAAGGATTGCTTTAGCCCAGGAGTTTGAGGTTGCTGTGAGCTAGGCTGACACTATGGCACTCTAGCCCAGGCAACAGAGGGAGACTCTGTCTCCAAAAAAAAAAAAAAAAAACCAAAAAAAAATACGAAAAAGTTTGATAGTGAGTAGAAGAGACTCTGGATAGAAATAAGAAGTGGATACAGAGTCTGAGAAAAAAATGCTAAGATTGGATAAACTTGATAATTTTGATACATTGAATGAAGAGAACTGATAGAGATAGTAGAGTAATCAGGAATAGAAAAGGCAAGAGAGGAGAAAGAAGAAGAGGAGAAGGAGGAGAGAGAGACTTTGAGAAAATAAGGGAAAAAGGGAAGTGGAGAAAGACCTGACTAAAAACCATTAAATTAATCATTAAGGAATACTGAGACCCCACCTGAATTTCTTGCATGAATTTTTTACAGCGTTACTCCTATTATTTCTACTTTTTAAATAAGGAAGGACTGTATTTCTAAAACCGTAACAGTTTCTGAATTTTAGCGTAAAAGCTAAAGTTTGTCTTCAAGGGAGAATCTTTTGTGAGCTTTTTAATCATATAGTTCTACCCACGGCTTTGGACATCTAATATCAGTAATTCCAAGAGCAGATACTTTAATTTGGAGTGTTAAATAATTTATTCAGTTACATAAAATATTATTTATTTCAAAGTGGGAAGATGTTATAATATTAAATTATTTTTTTCTTTTCCTGGTGAGGCTGTGACGCTGGACCTTGAGAAAAAGCACAGAAATAGGGGAGACTCAAGTCGGTCAGTGGAGAGTGATGGTCTATAGACTTAGCATGGCGGGCGTAGTGCAGAAGAGACAGAGCTATGGAATTTTCTGTGTGAGAGCATGATCAAGAGATACTTTGGACAATGAATTTTGTGGCAGTTATACCTGATATCTAGTTTTAAAATTTTCTTCCACTTAGTGTTCATCCCCACATCTTATTGCCAAACCTACATATGCCTGGGAGAGCGAAGCAAGTGACCCGTGTACAGACATTGGGACCAAGGTGAACTCCAGTGAGCAGCAGCATCACTGAGAAGCAGTTACAGAATGGCCAGAAGTGATGGGGTTGGGGGATCGCCAGAGCATTGATGTGGAGCAAGACATCTGATGAGAATGGCTTTGGGGAGAAAACAGGCCTCTTAAAATCACAGAGGGCTTAAACTCAAATTATGGCTGATTTGGATACTGGAGGAAAGGGTAGCCTTAGAAAACTAGGTACTTGAGATCAGAGGTTTCAGAATTACCTTTCAAATTATTTCTCTGTTGTCATTAAAACTGTAACCCCTCATAACCACAAAGCTCAGAATTCCTAGTCTACTTTATCCAGTACCTTTTTATTGGTGCTTAGCAAACTCCCTTAGATTATACATAATTGTCATAATCTTCTCAAATCCCATCAGTACTCAGAGATTAAGCTATTTGAGGGAAAGAAATGCATTTTACTCACCTTTTGCTCCCCTTCAATACCAATATCAATACCGGAGTTCAAATCTTGGATCAAAGTCTGCTTTTTACAGTATATACTCCTTCTTCTGAATTAAATTGTTTTCCCAAACTTCCAAAATCTGCTACCACATTGTTTATGCCACATGATCTCTCTGCATATCTCCAGCTATCTCAACCACAGAAACCCTCACAGTCCGGAGCTTTACACCTCATTTTTCTTCTGACACCTTTATTACTTTGTCCTTGCTTTTCCTGTTGCCTGGAATTCTCTTCCCTGATTACTCAAGTCTTCTTTCATTGACAGCTCAATTCCCATATCCTTCTCACCTGGATATCATATATCTCCAATCAAGTACCTTGGAGGGGAGAAATACCTCAGGGCTTTGTTTGTATCTCTCATTCTACCTGGCAATGACCAAGCACATAAAAGTCACATAATATGTTCAATAACTAGTTGTTGAATTGAATCAGTATAATATTCATCTAGGCAAGGTAATACCCTTTATAAATGAAGAAAGGGTAGTATGGGAAAATACTAGTATCTCATGATCAGGCAAAGATGTATGGTAAATATGGGAGAGAAAACTGAGTGTCCATATCTGCAATCTCAGCTGTAGACACTGAAACTAATAGATCAGTATCCTTTTTTACTCTAAACTCTCATGGGCTTGACTGAAGAAGTTTAAATTACACTAGTGGATCTCAGTGGATTCACTATTTGGAGTAACACAACTGAAACCATGAAATTAATTTTTGCCTTAATAGATTTCCTTGTCCCATATTACCTTTCAACAATTGTTTTGCTTTGTGTAGTTAAAATTGTAATTGAACATAGTAACTGTGAATTTTGTTAGATTTCCTATGTATTTCTCTTAACAGATTTACATATTTGTGTGTACGTTTATCCACTGTCCTTCTTCCTAGCATATCCTCCTTAGCAAGAGTTTAATCTTGGACTATTTTCTCCTTATCAGTCATGCATATTTAAGGTCCCTCTGACCAGCATCCCTCTATTTCACTTTCTACCACTCTTGTCTTATTCCCATTGCTTCAAAATCTCCTATATTTATGGCTCAATTTAATTCTTTTCTTCTCCATCAAGCCCACTGTACCACCTCCTATTCCCACAGATTCCTCACTTACTGATCCTACATTCCTGTGGTCTGAGTCATGCAATTCAGTGCGAGCTGCATAGTGTATGGTTCTTCACATGCTGTATGAAAATTTTGTTTTGTTTTTGTTTTCTTATACATTCTAAGCACCTCCAAAACATATGCTTAGTTTGTATCCCTCCCTTTTTCAATGTAAATAAAACGAATATGTGAAATAAAATTCTTACTGGCTGATTGATTATAAATTAGTATAGTCTTAGATAATACACACAAAATTTACCCTTGATCAAAATTGGAAATAGAGAGGCGGTGGGGTTTCTAGGAGAAAAAGTGTCATCATTCTATCATCATTATAGTGCATCAGATAAATTATAGCAGTTATTCTGAAAGAAAAACCATTAGTTTATACTACCCAGAAAAATTATAAAAATTCTATTATTTATCATATATTTTTATTATGTAGTTACTAGTATTTAATTACCATTTATTTGTTAATAGTGGGCTTTCTTTTAAACACTTTGTTGATGTAAGTTACAGCATTGATTTCTCCAAATAGCCTAATGATCTATTTGAATTACTGGCAAACTCTGCTGATCTTGTCTTGATTTGTTTACAAGCTTATTTGTAATCAATCTTCTAGATACTCAGCAGTCAGAAAGATTGTTACCAATCTCAGTTTAAAAGTGTTTATGCTATTCAATGCCTAGGTATATAATGCCAAAGACAAATTTACCTACGGAGTTGGGTGGAGGCAGTTCAATATTACTGTGATCAAAAAGAGCTTACTTGAAGTACAGCAAATGTGAATATGACAAGAGGAATCAGGCTTGAAAATCAGAATGTTAGCCAATTCTATAACGACAAAGTAATTGGAAGATTATAGAGACAAGTTCAGAGCAGATCAATAATTGCACAAATAATAAACTTCAATAACAATATAAACATCATATCTGAGAAATTATCAAATCAAAGGCGTGCCATGTTTTCATTAGAGCACTAAAAGAATAATTTTAGGGGCTGAAGAATTAAAACTCTGCTAATAAATGAATATGATGAGGTGCCACAGCTAGCAGATAAGGAAAGAAGTAGAATTTTTCATCATTTTAAAAATCAGAGATGTTTCCAAGGTACAAACATGGACTCTTAAATAATTAAGACAAAATTTGACTTTAGCACATAGTATCAAATTATATCTATGCCACGTAGAAAAACATTAACATATAAAGAAGGTCAATGGCTTTTCGGAAGGAGCCTAACTGCTAAACTGAAAATTGTCAAAGCAACATGGTACTCAAGTGTTCTTGATCTCAAAAGAAGATATTTCTGACAGTTGCTATTGACATTTGGATCATATATAAAATAAGAAGGTCTGAACTAGAATTGTTTTGTGGCTGCCAAGATTTTAATAACAGAAAATGTCTGTAATAAGTTCCAACAGCAGTCCCGCTTTGTGAGAGAAAATACAAGGGAAGCAAAGAACCACTAAGCGCTACTGTGTGTAGCGCTCATCTGGAGGAAAGAACCCTTGGCCGAGCACTGAGCTTTCGGGGGGGGTGGGGGGGGACAGGGAGGTTTCTGTAATAACCAGAACTTGGATGAGGCAGTCTCCTAGGCTCTTCTCTTCAAGATTTAATGCTTTCTGTAGCTTCCTTTGTGGGTCATCCCATGAATTTAATGCCTGGATGTAGATTTAATCTCTGAAGTCAATTTTCTAGTAAAAATATGTAATTATTCTTCTTTGAATAACATAGTTGTATAAATAGTTCAGGGTTTATATTTCCATGAAATATGGTAAAGGCTACATTATACATCAAGTGTTCTAGTGTGTGTCTTCCTTAGGAGATTATTTTACTTAACACATAAACTAAATGATCACCAGGGACTTTGTTTCCTCTGAGTAGTTGTTGCTTGGAAAAGAGACATATGGTTGCATGCATTTAAATTCTTCATTAAAAATGTTTACAGGAGGGGAAAAGTAATACACTCTAAAATGGCAAACATTATAGAGGGTTGCAGAATTCAACTCCAAAGAGTCTTATATCATTACTTTACTACTTAGAAATAAACATTATGCCTAAATAAGTTGTTTATACAAACTCCCAGTAACTCGCTTTCCTGAGTAAATATTTGGGCTGAAAGTATTTCCCAAACGTTCAGTTATTCTAATTTACATGGAATACAGAGGGAGTATATTTAATCATATTATTAAACAGAATTTTAAAGACGAAAACATTCTTTCTTAGTGTTGTATTCTTTTAGTTGAAAAAACAGATTATTTCTTTTTGTTATTTCTGTAGTGAAATACAACTATTTTTGTTGCCAGGAACTAATTTTATTTTGACGTAGGATTTGCTTTTGATTAATGTCCAATCCATTCAGTAGTCACAGCTGGCCACACAGTGCTCATTCTGAAATGGGTGTAGGTGGCTACACTGTTCCTTCTACCATCTTCAGCTTGGTCTACCCCTGTTCATACAAAGGTCAAAACAATAAGAAATAATAACTAAGCTAGCTCAATAAATAAGGTGGTTCAACAGCTTCTGGGGATACTATTACCCCGTCTAGATTTGAGAAAGAATAGTCTAAAATAAGCCCATTCATCTACAGGAGAAGAAAAAAGAATGGTAGTCGAAATACTGACTGATCAAAGAGGGGGTGGTATTTTTCCTTTTCTTTTTCTCAAAAAAGCTTTAGATAGAACGTTCTGGACACTATGCTCTATAAACATTTGGAAGAAGTACAGAGGATGATGGGAGAATACGAGAAGGCAGCTCCAATCTGGTTAAAGATCTAACTCACATTCACATTAGCAGTGAGGACTATTAACAATAGGTCTCTTTCCTCTTAGAATTTATGGTTCAGTGGTAGTAACAATTAGAGAAACATTTCTTAATATCAGAGATGCAAAGTTAACCAAAGGTATGCCATTAATTGAAGTTCAATTTTGCTACTTATGTTGCCTATTCATGTGCTTTAAAGGTAGTGGTAAGCCCACACCTTACCACAGACAAGGTTCTTCTTAAACTAACAAATGTCAAATTTGCTTCAGTTCCCAGAATTCTGATGTCATAGCTTTAGAATATAGGTCAGTGCCAACAGGGATCCTGATATCTAAAATCTGAATTATTTAGCATGACATTTAAGGCTATCCATGATCTTTTTATTTTTTAAGAATGTTTCTATCAATAATTTAGCTCCAATTATTCCTATTAATATTTCCTACAATCTTGTTAAATTAAATTACTCAGGAGTTTTCATTTCCTTGTTTTATAAAGAGGTTATACAAAGCAATATTTTTGAAAGGTAGGAAAAATAAGCAAGAAATATAAACAGAAGGTTAACCAGAGAACTCCCTGCACCTTTTCTCACACACACACACACACCCCTTCCTGTAAACAAAACAACACAGTACAATAAATTGCCAGTAGGCATATGAAGAGACATTACTGTTACAATTAAAGAGATGCAAATCAAACCATTAAGATTCTATTTTTAAATCTCATATTGGAAAATAAAAATTATTTATTAACCAGTGTTGACTAGAACATGGGAAAAGGAGACATTTTCATACACAGTTAATGGGAATTGGGTGGGGTATTAATTTGGGTAACTACCCTGGTGGACAGCTTTTTCTTAAAAAAAATTATCATATAGTAAATTTTATTAATACTTTTTTATGAGTACAGAACTATTCATCTTAACACGTGTATAGATACCTGAAACTACCACCATAGTCAGGAAAAAAACAAAACAAAAAGCAGTTTTATCATTCAGAAAAACTCCCTTCTACTGTCATTTTATGGTCACTCTTCTCTTCATGCATAACCCCAGACAACTGCCAATATGGTTTTCATTACTGTAGATTTGGCTTTCAAGAATGTCATATAAATGGAATCATAAAGTAGATAACCTTGAGACAGGCTTCTCACTCAGCATAATGCCTTTGTGATTCAACCACGTGTGTGTAACAATACTACTCACCAGTGGTTATTTTGTAAAGAGTAAAATGTATTAAGTTTGATGAAGTCCAATTTATCATTTTTTTCTATTTTGTTTTATGCTTTTAGGATTCTAAGACACCTTTATGTACTTTAAGAAAGCAACAAATTTGTCCCGTGTTTTCTTCTAGAAGTTGTATGGTTTTAAATTTGACATTTAGATCTTTTACCTATTTTGAGTTAAGTTTTGTGCATTGTGTGAGGTAAGTAATGTTCTTCCCCCACCCCCATTTTTATAGCCAGTTTATCCAGAATCATTGCTCAAAAGATTGTCCTTTCTCCATTGACTTGCCTTGGCTCCTTTGTGAAAATCAATTAACCATATGTATGGGTCCGTTTTTGAATCTCTGTTCAGTTTCATTATCTATGGAACAGATTTTCCAAAATACCAAACTGTCTTAATTACTATAGCTTTATAATAAGTCTTGAAATCAGATATGTAAGCCCTCCACCTTTGTTCTTGTGCAATAAAATTGCTTTATGCTACTCTAGGTGTTCTCAAAACATTTCGGTCATTGTATTTTTCAGTTTTAAAATGCCTATTGGGTTCTTTTTATAACTTCTATTTTTCTGCTGAGAATATCTATCCTTTCCCTCATTTCAAGCGTGTGTGTGTGTTTTAACCTCACAGAACTCAGTTCTAACAGCTGCTTGAAAGACATTGACTTATAGTTCTAACATCTGAGCCGTTTCTGGGTTGTCATCTCTTAATTATCTTCTCCTTTGAAATTTAGTCACATTCTCTGCTTTTTTTAATGTCAAATGATTTTGGATTGCACCCTCATCACGGGTACCAGAAATGGTCTTGGAAAGGAAGTAATTGTAGTAGGATTCTGAATTTGGACCACTTGTATCTGAGAGCAAAGGTACCACACCACTGGTTAGAATAAGGGCGTTGATTACAACCTGGCAAACAACAGTATCACAATTACTAACTCAACAGGGAATAGGCACATAGTGGGATGAGGTATATAAAGAAGATGAAGCAGTAGTTTATGTTTCAGATTGTCACTTTAACAGTATGGGAACAATGGTAGTTAAAAGGACTATGGAGTTGGCTGGCTTTAGATAATAACTTTAGAATCTTTATAAAAAGAAATGCACAGGCTCAGGTTATCCAGCTATGAACTAAGAGCACATTGTGAATATCAGAAAACCTCTGTTGTAAAGGTTAAGAGAACTTTGTCTCTTGCAGCCAAGGGCAGCAAAGGCAAAGTTAAGTGAAAGCCTAACTTTAGGTAAAGGTAAAGTTAAAGTGAATAGCCTCTATAGGTATCATGTCAAAGTCAAGGCTCTGCTGGGAAAAGATTGAGATTCTAGAAATGGAGACAGAGACCCTTAGATGGATAAAACTAAGAATTGCTGCTGTCTGAGGATTAAACATTACCATGGAGACTTACAGAGACCAGATGATATATGAAGTCCTGGCCGAAGTCCATTCAGCAATGGATCCAATGAGTCTGTGAACTCCTCTATGTAATCCCTCCTCACTCCCATGCATAATAGGGATAGATGTCTTTGCAGCTAGAAGAACTTACAACATCTGTCCTTGACCTAAATCAGTTATGGTGAGAAAGGTAAAAGACAAAACCCTGAAACTGTTCCTTCCACCTCCCCCCATGAACATAGTAAATCAGAAGCAAAATCTTAGTATCCAGAAGAATTTTGAAGAATAGTGCCATCAACAAAGATATAAAGGACACAGATGTGATTGTCCCAAGTATAACCACATTTTTTTACAAGTTTGGATGAATTGTGGCAGGTGATGATAGACTACAAAAAACTTAACCAAATGGTGGCTCCAATTACAAATGCTATACTATTAGTAGCTATACTATCTTTACAGGGACAGATCAACATAGCTTCTAGCATTTAGTATGATACATCTTCTCAATTTCCACTAGTAAAGAGAATGAAAGCAGTTCTAGTTCACAGGGAAAGAAAGCAGTATATATCTACTATCTCATCCCATGATGTTCTAGGAAATGTAAAGTTGCTTAAGGTTCCTGCCTTCTGTCACAGTGTATCTGCAGGAAGCTTGAACACTGTTACATTTCTCAGAATATTATGCTAGTACACTATATTTATGCTAGTCAGACATGGTAAGAAGTAGCAATTACATTGGATGCCCTCTAAGACACCACATGCTAACAGCTCTAAGTGTAAGAGATAGACTTTATTTTGGAGGCAGCATAAATCACACTTAGAAGCACTGTTTTGATCCATTTATGGGAAGATTCAAAAGGGTTTAGTTTTGAATGTTGCACACAGAGAGAGGGCTCTGTAATAGGTCTAGACTACAGTGAAAGATGCTCTGCTACTTTAGATGTATGAGCCAACAGATCTGAACATACAAAAGGTAACTACACTGGATAATGATCCTAAGTGGGTTCTCTGATGAGTTCTAAAAGGAAGTTTCTAGCACAGATTCCTTGAGTAAGGTCATATCTTCTATGGCAGGCAGTTACTCCCTATTTGACAAGAAGCTCCTGTTGCACTACTGGGTCCTAGTAGAGACTGAGACCCTAACCATGGGACATGAAGTGACTGTGATCCTGGAGCTTCCCATCATAACTTGGGGATTACCAGATCCACTGAATATTAAAATCTAGCAATTCTAGCAGTGTAACAGAAACGGTATATTCAGAACCAATTCTGAGCAGCTCGAGAAAGTAAAGCTAAGTTACATAGCAGGTTACCCAATCTCCCCTGACACGTACAAGTATTTCACCAACCCCTCTTGCTCAGTTAATACTTATGTCTCATGGGGAATTCCTTGTTGTTTACTAACAAAGAAGAAAAAAGCCAACTCAGTCCTGTTTCAAAGATAAGTGGTGTTGATATGGTGAAGCTATTATAGCGAAAAATCAATTTCTGTCTCACCACATTTGTACTCCTGGATGGCTAGCACATTAGTGAAAGGAAATTCTTTCGATGGGCAGCACAGGGCATTTGATCATTTGCACTGCATGGAGGAAGATACGGCTCAAGGTGGATCTGCACAGACACCAGGATTGTAAGTAAAAGCTTGGTTGCTTTCTCAGGAGCTTGGAAGGAGTAAAGCTGGGAGTTCAGAGACAAGAAAATTTGTGTGGAGGCCTGTAGACGGACCTATGAAAGTGGGCACAAAATATGCATGCTCTCATGTTAATGCCCGCCAGAGAGTATCTACTGCAGAGGAGGCATTTCACAACCACACAGATAGAATGACTTGTCCTGTGGGTGTTAGATATTCTCTCTTCTCGGACTTATACAGGGCCCCATGTAGAATGTGTCATTATGGCAGGGATGAAATTATGAATGGGCCCAATAACATGGACTCTGACAATGGCTCATCAATCTATTGCCACTGCTTATGCTCAACATTCCATTTGTAGAAACTAACCCTCAAGATGGGACAATCCCTTAAGCAGACCAGGTTGATTACACTGGGCTCTTTCATCACGGGAGGAATGGTGACTTGCCTTTACTTAAAGTGACATCTACTCCAGATTTGGATTTGCCTTTTCTTCCAGCACTACCATTTTGAGGGCTTATGAAATGCCAGATTTATTGACATATGATCCTGAATAACATTATTTTAGATCAAAAGACTAGTTTTGTGGCAAAGTCTGTGTAAAAATGCATGCATAGTCATAGAATCCACTTTTCCTACCATAGACATCATTCAGATGCTTTCTGTCCAAAAGAGGAATGTGATTATCTGTTAACAGCTCAGCTATGACATCAGTTTGGGGTTAACATCTTACAACATTGGGTGACAGTCTCATAGGATACAATACCACATATATATTAACTCATGGATGATAGATGGCCCTGTGTTCCCAGGATACTACTCCAGGAACCAAAGGAGAGACATAATTATATACAATAAAATATGTAAACTATTAAAACTTAACACAATGCCTGGCTCTTAGCAACTGCTCAGTAAATGTAGGCTATTGTTTTAACAAATCATAAATATTGTTGTGATTGTAGAACATTTATTATTTTTCAAAGAGTTAGAACAGGAGGGTCTCAACTCTGGCTATACATCTGGATAGTTGTTAAAGATGCAATAACACTGGAGACTTTGGACTGGGATTTTGTCATCTGAATTCTTAAGAAGCTTCACTGTTGCTGGCATACAACTACAGCAAACCTGAGATTAGCCTGCATAAAAGGCTAGTGATGTTTAAAATGTAAAAACTTCCAGAGCTAAGGGTCAATTCCAAGATATGTTCAATGTGTATAAAAAAGGTTAAGTTATGGGGTCAGATGGGTGAATACAGGACTTTTAACAACATTCGATCAGACAAATTAAGAAAATCATGCATTACAAGTTGCGATGAACCAAGTTCAGCCATGAAAAAAAGTGCTGCTAATATTTTGCTCAGTACTTAAAGTTATCTCTTCTAGGGTTTTCTTTTACATGGTTAATCATACTGTTTACTGGTGACATACAAATATTGCTTCTACATTTAGAATAAAGTTGCATTATACATGTGGTATTTGTTTTTTGCTTAATATATTTCTGGAAGATATAACTCTCCAGGGTTGAAGAATAAAGTGTACAGTGGTTCCTGTTCTTATGCAAAAATAAACAAATTGGTGAATATCTACGGATTTTTCTTTTCTTCTTGAGCTTAATCTCTAACAATTTATTGTGCAAGAATACTAACCAATTAGAAAATATAAGGGGAAAAATTAGTCCATTCACAATAACATCATCAACAATTACCACAATATATAAAACTAAACAAAAATGGCCAGAACTGATGTTAAAAAATGATTGTTGAATTTTGTTGAGAGGACATTTCTTAATGAAAAGCATTGATATTTCAAACACTTAAATTATCCCCAAGTTAATCTACACATTTAAGTACATCCTACTCAAGACCCCAATTTTTAAAAAGAAAATATGACATCATGCTTTTAAATTTCACCTGAAAGAATGAATGTGTGAGAACAGCCTGGGTAATATACGAAAAGAAAACAAAAACAATGAAGGAACGCATAGAAGACACTATGATTGTCTCCTTAATGTTCTTTCCACCCCTTCTCCATTGAGTAGCAACAATACAGCTTGGACTATAAACCCCCAAAAAGGAATACAGTGGCCTTGTTGCAACCTCCTTGTCAGTCCCGGTCAACACGCTGTGTTACCCAGAGATGCTAAAAGTACTTTGTACTTGATGAATACAGCAAGCACCCAAGTCAGCCAATCCCGAAGCGCATCCATATCCATCAGGGCTTGGTCAGGAGGCAGGAGCTACCCTAAACAGTTTGAGTAAAGAGAGTTCTTACTAGAGAGAACTAAAAAATTCCACAATCACTGGAAGAGCTGAGGGAAAAAAGGTCAGAAAGGCTATTTTCAAAAAATCGGAAGTTCAAGAATCCCAGTAACACTCCCATTAACTATCCCAGGTGCTGTGGTGGATATTTCTCAGGAAAACTTCCGAAGCCCAGGGAAGCTGTTGCTGCTGATCTCAGCTGCTGTCAGCAGCTGCTAACAGATAATGCCTTCGCTGCCTCTTCTTTCTAAGCCTTCTCCAAGGCTCCATGAGACTCCTCATGGGAGAATCTATGCCAGAAGCTATGCGGAAAGGGATTTTGAAAACTGTAGCTTCAGACCTTTCTTCTGTGATGCAGAAGAGAATGAAGATAGGAGCAAGGAATGTCAGATCGAAAACAAATAATCTGGCACACTATTCTACCTCCAAAAATCCTGTTGTGTGAGTGTGGCAGGTTGTATTTTCCACAAAGGGCCACACTAACATATCCTCTCCCACATACTCTTCTTAATACAATGTGACTTAAATATTCCCCCGGTTAAGAAGTGGGGTCTCTATTTCCTCCTTGACTCTAGGGAAGCGTGTGACTCCAGTGGAAGTTACACTATGTTACTTCTGAAGTTGGATCATAAAAAGTGACACAGCTTCCACCTGGCTTTCTTGGGATACTCACTCTTAGAATCCAGTCACGGTGCAGTGTGGACACTGAAGCCACCCCACATGAGTCATGCTTTACCAGAAGCCGTCAGCCCCTGAGAAATTACGCAAATGGTTAGGCAACTACCTTTCCCTTTGAAGTCAAGTGTATTCCTGCTACTTGTTTCCCTCTGTTCTCAGCAAAGGTGGCTTCCGGAAGATCTTGGAATAATGTAGCAAACCACCTATGTGGTTGGATCTTAGGATATCACTGCAAAATGGATGCAAGCAACATTCTATTTAGGCCCTTTCACAGCAAGTCATTTTTACAAAGCTGTGCTGACTTCCCACATTGCAAAATCTTTCACAGGCTCTTATTGAATCAGCACTCCCTGGAATTATCATCATAAAGACCTTCCTTCCTTTATGAAAAAAGAACTGGCTGGCGTGGTGGCTCATGCCTGTAATCCTAGCAGTCTGGAAGGCTCAAGCAGGAGGTTTGTTTGAGCTCAGGAGTTGGAGATCAGCCTGAGCAAGAGCAGGACCCTATTTCTATTAAAAATAGAAAAATTAGCCGGGCAGCCTGGCACGTGCCTGTAGACCCAGTTACTCAGGAGGCAGAGGCAGGAAGATCGCTTGATGCCCAGGAGTTT
>CAUYRT010093751.1:0-19994 GCA_963574885.1 Lepilemur ruficaudatus
CCTAGGACTCTGGGAGGCCGAGGCAGGTGGATCGGTCAAGGTCAGGAGTTCGAAACCAGCCTGAGCAAGAGCGAGACCCCGTCTCTACTAATAATAGAAAGAAATTAATTGGCCAACTAAGTATATATAGAAAAAAAAAATAGCCGGGCATGGTGGCGCATGTCTGTAGTCCCAGCTACTTGGGAGGCTGAGGCAGAAGGATCGCTTCAGCCCAGGAGTTTGGGGTTGCTGTGAGCTAGGCTAATGCCATGGCACTCTAGCCCAGGCAACAAAGTGAGACTCTGTCTCAAAAAAAAAAAAAAAAAAAGAGAGAGAGAGAGAGAAAAAGAAAGAAAGAAAGAGAGAAAGAGAGAGAGAGAGAGAAAGAAAGAAAGAAAGAAAAGAGAGAGAAAAAGAAAGAAAGGAAGGAAGGAGGGAGGGAGGGAGGAAGGAAGGAAGGAAATAAATAAATAAATAAATAATAAGCCAGTGTTGTGATACCCACATTTCAGAGTTGGTAAGGTGAATACATACTGCATTAGGTCAGTGCCCCATTTTATAGAAAAACTTATTTGTGCTTTCCTGGCGGGGGCTGTGGTGAGTGTGGTTGTCATACTCCTTGACCATGGCCCAGAGTTCCTCCTACTTGAAAACGTGGTGCACCACTTCAAGTACCCCTGTGTGCTGGACTTAAAGATGGGGACCCGGCAGCATGGTGATGATGCATCAGCAGAGAAGGCAGCCCGGCAGATGAGGAAGTGTGAGCAAAGCACATCAGCTACGCTGGGTGTCAGGGTCTGTGGCATGCAGGTGAGTCACAGCTGGTGACAGCCTAGGTGCTGCTGCTTGCATGTTTTGGGTTGTGCCCATATCTGCCTGCCACCCATGCCAAGTGTTGTCCTGACCCACATTGGCTTGGAATCTCCTCTGATACGGGTAAGTCCCCCACAGGTATTGAGTATGTCCTTAGAAGTGTATTCCTGGAGCCCTCCTGTCCTTATCTGGGCTCCAGACACAGGGCCACTGTGAAAGCCTGCTGCTTCAACATTGGGGCAGGTAAGACTCTTATCTATCAGCAAGGTGTTCGTACTTAAGAGTTTAGCTGGGCCCCAGAGCAGCTTGGAGGGAGGGCTCCAAGGGTGATGGCAGGGAACCCACCAGGCCTGGTACTGGTTTTCTCTTGGCTCTACAGTGGGAAAACCCAGGGAGAATGGGCCTGCCCCATTCCACTTGAAGGGTGAGCAAAAAAGCTCAGCTTGGTCAGAGTGCCTTCTAGATAGTACTTGCCCAGGGCACCATAAGGTCATCAGACTTCCCTGGTTCTCACCCTGTCGTGTCTCCTGGGATTTCAGGTGTACCAGCTGGACACAGGGCATTACCTCTGCCGAAACAAGTACTATGGCCGTGGGCTGTCCATCGAAGGCTTCCGCAACGCCCTCTATCAGTATCTGCACAACGGCCTGGACCTGCGACGTGACCTTTTTGAGCCTATCCTGGGCAAACTGCGGGGCCTGAAAGCTGTACTGGAGCGGCAGGCCTCCTATCGCTTCTACTCCAGTTCCCTGCTTGTCATCTATGATGGCAAGGAGTGCCGGTCTGAGTCCTACCTGGACCGCCGGTCTGAGATGCGTCTCAAGCACCTGGACATGGGGCTCCCCGAGGTTGCTTCATCCTGTGGCCCCAGCACCAGCCCCAGCAGCACCAGCCCTGAGGCAGGTCCCTCCTCTCCACCCAAGGTGGATGTCCGCATGATTGACTTTGCACACAGCACGTTCAAGGGATTTCGGGATGACCCCACCGTGCATGATGGGCCGGACAGAGGCTATGTATTCGGCCTGGAGAACCTCATCAGCATCATGGAACAGATGCGGGATGAGAACCAGTAGGCCCAGTTCTGGGCCCCCAGAACCCCTTCCTCTCCACCCGCAGGCAGGGACCATTGCTCTGAACTCGCCGAGAGGACACTTGCTTTTAAAGAGTTATATTTCTCTTTGGTGTAAACTAAAAGAAATGTCTTTAGCTGTAGCCTGGAATCCATATATATAAAGTGAAGAAGGGCAGAACATAAGTCCTCTCAGCCAGGCTCCTTAGTTCTATGCCTCTGACTGCTGTGTCCAGGCTTACTTAGGAAGGAAGAGGTGCCCCTGGTGGGCTTGACAGCAGGGACAGGATGTCTTTGGACATTGGTTTATCTTACCTAGGTCTTTGGGGTCTGTGGCTGCAGGACCCTGCTGATTGTGGGGTGAAGCCCTGGGCTGGCTCAGGGCCCCCATTGCCCACTTACCCTTGTTCCTCAGAAGTAGAAGGGATTAGGTGCCCATCTCTTGGGGGCTTTCCAGTCTTGTGCTGTGGATGTCAGTTAGCTCTTTAATAGATGCCCTCAAGGCACCACAGGTCTGACTGCATACAGCTGGATCCATCCTTCTTGGGTCTGACCTTGGCATGGGGCTAGGTTAATGAAGCTGGGCTGAAGCTAACTAACTCATGGCAGAGGGCAGGCCCTGGGTTCCCTAGGCACCTATTGGCACGTGACTCTGCTGCTCTGCCTACAACCCTAGCCAGCCTCTCTTACCAAGATCCCTTGCCTGAGAAGACTACTCCCTCCTGCCCCACTGAAGGGAGTGCAGCTCTGTTTGCCAGGAAGATTTGCTGTCCTAGTATGCCTCAGGGCCTCTGGTGGCTCTGGCCCAGACAGTATTTGAATTTCTTGTGCTGTGAGTAGGAATCCTCCTCCTCTAGTTTGGGCAGCTGTGCTGCTACTGGATGGGCTGCTCCTCCCAGGGTTCAAGGGCTGTGGTCCGCTCAGGGTCTCACATTTCCCCAGGCCAAGGTCAAGGCAGCAGCCCTTTGTGAGGCAGGGAGAACTTTATGCTTGTCTGCTCACAGGGACATGGTCTGGGCCCTGAGTGCAGGTGCCCGGATTCCTCTAATGAGAGCTTTGTCTGATCAATCCTGGGGTCTGTCAGTTTGTCCATGTGTCCACCTGCCATCTACCGTCTTTTGGGACTTTTCCCCTAGGTTGTAACCTTGCTCATTAGTACCTATTGATTTCCTTCATGCTTTTTACTCAGCAAAGTACCCTCTTTCCCATTTTTGAGATGAGCTTTTGCCCCTCTGCCCTTCCTCTGTAGGTGCTGCCTTTTTACAAAGACTTGGTAGCAGAATAAATTGTAGGTGATGTTTCCCTGCTGGCCCAGCACCCTTTCTGTGGGCCTCAAATATGGCCCTCAATACTGACAGTGGGGCAGTTAAGGCTCAAGGGGTGACCCTTTCATTCCCATGGTTTTAGTCATTTTTGCTGCCAGCCCTTAGTGGCACAGAAACCTGTTGCCTCTAACAGGTGGCCAAGAGGTAACACTGAACTCAGCCATTGCCAAGGTCAGTACCCTCTCCTCTGAGCCTAGGGCCACTGTCATTGTCACTTTTGGCAGATTCCTGTTTTACCATTAAAGGCAAGCCCAGCTAGCCTATGTCTGTGAGAGGCCTTGGTAACCGATGGACTAATTTCCTAGTCCTTAGAGATGCAGCCTCTTAAATGGGCTCCTTGATGGATCCCATCTCTCTCAGCCCTCTGACCCTGTTGCCAGACATGGGCAGGTTCCCATTCCTTGGGGCTGGGAGGGGCAGATTGCCTGTTGCTGGTCAGAAATGACCATCTCTCTTGTACCATTTTGTGGCGTCAGTCATGGAGGCAGTAGCTCTTCATTAGACAGTCATTCCCTAGTAGGGTAGGGGATAAGACAAAGGGTCTGGAGCCATTTGGGATTGCCTGGGGATGTTCTGTGCCTCCCAAGTTCCTAGATAGTGGGAGCAGGTGCTGCCCCCCATCCTGGCTGCTCACAGCAAAGGAGCCTGTGGCCACTCATATTCAGTGTTTGCCTGGCACTAGAGAATGGAAAGGCTTAGGATTTGCTGCTTCTCCCCCAGGGCAGGGCCCCTCTTTTCAGCACTTTTGACACCTGGAGACCCAGCCCTGTTATGGTAGTGGGCAAGTGTGTGCATACTCATTGCCACTGCTCTTTTTCTCTGCCCTAGACCAGAGAGCCCTGTCCCTGCCAGGCTCTGCCTTCCCAGCCCTAACTTGGGACCAAAGTGCAACATGGGATCATGGGTTGGGGCGCTCAAGTGACCCTTCTCTATTGTGCTTCCCGGGGCCAAGCCCACACCAGTCCCCCAGGAGGGGGTGGGGGACGGGTGGTGCTTAAAGAGGAAGGGGACCAGTGTAGCAACTTGCCAGGGACCCCACCCCCTCCCTCTCTGGGCCTGTGTAGTGGGCCTGGGATTCCCAACAAGGGGCCAGGGAGGGGTGTGCTAGTTCAGTAGCCGCTGCTCTCACGCTCACACCTGGTCACATGCACGCTCACACCTGGTCACATGCACGTTCCCTAGATGCAGATTGCTTTGAACTTTAAAGCTGTACAATTTGGTTATGTTTGTGTCAATTTAAAAAATATTTTAATGAGGAAAAAATGGAGAACCCTGAGAAGGGCCTGGTTCCTTTGCTTCTCGGGGAACTGTAAGACCTCGCATTCTAGGAATCGCTCTCTGCTTCTCTTTCCTGGAAGCTAAGCCTGTCCACACTGCCCGAGGCCTGCGCCCGGATACTACACGTGGCTCTGGCGGGGCCGCAGTTGCGCGTTTTCTCGGGATCTTGTGAGTGGGGGAGGGCGGTACTTGGCCGAGCCCTCCCCTTTCTGTACACCTAGCGCTGCCCACCCTGCTTGTGTCTGAGGTCGTGTATGTGAAAATAAAGCCGCTAGAAACGGGCGTGTCCGTGTCTTTGTGAAAATCCCACGGCTTCCGGTAGAAAGGCTGCCAGGCCCACCTCACGTCTCCAGGTCCCTTCCCTCCCTCCCTCTTGGAGCAGAGGGGGCGGGGCCGCGCGGCCTGGCTGCAACGGCCGCGCCGAGGCCAACCCTGTCACCGGTAGGGAACTAGGCCTCGCCCTTGGCGCCAGTTCCGCCTTTGGATCCACCAATGGGCTGCTGACCCGCGGGTCCGTGCCCTGGTCTCCATGGCAGCCCGGCGAGTTCGGGTTCTCATTGGCTACGCCTGTTGCAGCGCCGCGCCCCAGCGATCCGACGCCGGCGGCCGTGCCACGTATACAGCAGCCGATTGGTCCGCCAGGGTTACGTCACTGCCCGCGCCGGTCCGGCCCGAGTTGGGGCCAGTAGCCTTCCGCCCCGCGTCGCGTCCTGCGTTGTGGCGGCCCTGAATCCGGCTTCAGGACAGACCCGCGGGCGAGGTGGAACCACAGTCGGTCAGTCAGGCTGGTGAAGGGCGCGGGGCCGGGCACGGCGGCGGGAGTGCGCGGCAGGGGCCGACTAGGCGGGCTACTGGCACCTCGGATCCCGGTATTCACTCTCCCATCGCCCGTAGGCTCGATGAAGGCACTGATTTTGGTGGGCGGCTATGGGACGCGGCTACGGCCGCTGACGCTGAGCACCCCGAAGCCACTGGTGGACTTCTGCAATAAGCCCATCTTGTTGCACCAAGTGGAGGCGCTGGCCGCGGTAATGCCCGGGATCGGGGTCTTGGTCATACCTGGCTGGACAAAGCACGGCTAGCGACTGGGGGTTAGGAACGCCCGTACCTTCCGGCTGAGCCTGCCTGTCGGCTCGCGTTCTGTCTGACAGGCAGGCGTGGACCACGTGATCCTGGCCGTGAGCTACATGTCCCAGGTGTTGGAGAAGGAAATGAAAGCGCAGGAACAGAGGGTGAGACACGGAATGTTGGCCCTTATTCTTGGTCCTTGCTCACCTTCGCAGCTTGGTAGGAGAACCTAAATGGGGGCTTCTTCCTTCCAGTTGGGAATCCGAATCTCTATGTCCCATGAAGAGGAGCCTTTAGGGACAGGTCAGTAGAGAGAGGAACGTCCTTTGAGGAGGGTTTAGGGCCAAAGGGGTAAGACCTGGCCTGGATTGGGCCTGCTGAGCCTGGATCCAGGGATTCAGATCCCCAGCAAGGTGGTGACCTGCCCCTTCTCCCTAGCTGGGCCCTTGGCACTGGCCCGTGACCTGCTTTCTGAGACTGCAGACCCTTTCTTCGTCCTCAACAGTGACGTGATCTGCGACTTCCCCTTCCAAGCCATGGTGCAGTTCCACCGGCACCATGGCCAGGAGGGCTCCATCCTGGTAAGGGACCAGGTCTTTCATCTCTTTTGACATTTCTATCCCCCCCATGCCCAGCCTTGAACTACTTTCTTATGGGTACAGAACTGTGCAGTATTTATCTTTAAACATTTGGGGAAGAGTCCCTGAGAGTTGGGACTTGGGACAGCATGTTTATCAAGGCTCAGGAACACTGGACTAGGCCTGAGGTGCTGCTACATTCAGGTGACCAAGGTGGAGGAACCCTCCAAGTATGGTGTGGTAGTATGTGAGGCTGACACAGGCCGCATTCACCGGTTCGTGGAGAAGCCGCAGGTGTTTGTGTCCAATAAGATCAACGCAGGCATGTACATCCTGAGCCCTGCAGTGCTGCAGCGGATCCAGGTGTGTAGGAGACAGCTGCTGGGTGGGCTGGGATGGGTAGGCCACCACCACCATGACCCTGCTCACGAGGTGCCCACTCCCACAGCTGCAGCCTACGTCCATTGAGAAGGAAGTCTTCCCTGTTATGGCCAAGGAGGGGCAGCTATATGCCATGGAGCTGCAGGGTGAGGCAGGGAGGCCACAGGGTGGGGGTGGTCTGTGGCTGGGCTGAGCCCCCTGATGCATCCCTCCCTACAGGCTTCTGGATGGACATTGGGCAGCCCAAGGATTTTCTCACTGGCATGTGCCTCTTCCTCCAGTCACTGAGGCAGAAGCAGCCTGAGAGACTATGCTCAGGCCCTGGCATTGTAGGCAACGTGCTGGTGGTAAGGCCCTTGCCCAGCCCATCATTAATCCCCTCAGTCTTGGGAGACAAATGGCCCACTTATATTTTCCCCACTGCTCTCAGGACCCAAGTGCCCGCATTGGCCAGAATTGCAGCATTGGCCCCAACGTGAGCCTCGGTCCTGGTGTGGTAGTGGAGGATGGCGTGTGTATCCGGCGGTGCACGGTGCTGCGGGATGCCCACATCTGCTCCCACTCCTGGCTTGAGTCCTGCATTGTGGGCTGGCGCTGCCGTGTGGGCCAGTGGGTAAGCCTGTGCGCTAGGCTAGGTGGGGAGAGGGAGAGGGAATGTGCCTGCCTCACTGACAAGGCCTATTCTCTCTCCCTGAGGTCCGCATGGAGAATGTGACAGTGCTGGGTGAGGACGTCATAGTTAATGATGAGCTCTACCTCAACGGAGCCAGCGTACTGCCACACAAGTCTATCGGCGAGTCCGTGCCAGAGCCTCGCATCATCATGTGAGGGATGCTGTAGGGCAGGCCAAGTCCCAGTTTCCCCATTGGCAAGGGGAGCACTGGCCTGATACATCAGAAGACCCTGGACTTGCTGCCATTTGTCTGGGAGAGACTGGATGAGGCTGAAGCTGGTGGACACCTGTCTTCTCATGGGGACATAATCTGGCAGAACCCCTGCTGGGCACACCCCACAAACTCTACTCCCTCAAGAAGGGCCGGGGCCAGGGCTGTATGGAATAATAATTTAATGCTCACTGAGGCCCTGACTGAAAGTCAAGCTCAGGCACAATTAGGGCCATGGCTGGGCTCCCACCAATGAGGCTACAGGCAGGCAAGAAGGAGGTTGAATGTGGCGGGGGTGGGTGCTATGGGGAGCAGGGTAAAGGGAGCTCATAAATAGGGCCCAGCCTGGGTCTGGGTTCAAAGGTGGAGGTTCCAGGGTGGTGCAGGCTATGAGGACTAGGCAGCCGAGGAGGTGGTACTTGTACTGGCTGTTTTTTCCCAGTCCTCTACAGACACGATGGTGGTTTTGCAGAAGAAGCAATCCTTGTTGTTCATCAGGTGCTGGTTGATGCAGGCTCTACAACAGGGGAGGGGTGAGGGCTGCCCTGTGTGTTCCTACTGCTCTCCTCCCACCAAGCCATGGAACCTACTTACTTGCAGGACTTGTGGCCACAGGGCTGGAACACAGCAGAGATGGGGTGGGCATAGCAGATTGGGCAGAGGTCCTCCTCACTGGTAGGCTGCAGGGAGGACAGCAGAGGGCGGGCTGGAATTGGATACCCAGATACATGGACACACACTGTGCCCATGTAGGAGTGCACACATGTTCAAGTGGCATGGACCTGCATGTATACTGTGGTCCCACTCACCAGGGAGGCAGCTGCTGCCTGGGCAGATGCTGAGGTCAGGTGTGCCAGCATCTGTTCCACCCAGACCAACTCCTCAGCACTGATATAATCTGCATCTGGGGAGTGGTAGGGAGTGTCAGGCCAAATGTGGCCCAAGAACCCAGTGCCTCTTGAATATTCCCAGCCTGGGAATTTGCTGTTCTTGAGGCACCTGACTGCCCTCCCCACTCCACTCACAGCTCTGCAGGGAGAAGCGCTTCCGGTCAGGGGCTGGCAGGGCAGTACCAGGTGCTGGGGGCTCTGGCTGCCCCAGGAGATAGCATATGGAGCGGAGCTGGAAGCAGGGATCTGCCAGGAGCACTGATGTGGCTCTCTCTGTCCTAGGTAGGGGAGAGTGCAAGGGTAGTCAGAGGCTTGGGGCCTGTCTGAAAGTAATCTCTACCAGGGGGAAGGAGTGCCGTGATAGGTGCATTATCATCCCCCTTCATCCTTCACATCTCCCTGCTTAGCAGACCCCCAACAAGTCCTGGATCCCTGTAAGATCCCACATAGCCCAGGTACCAGTTTAAGAGGGCTCAGGTAAGCCACCGAAAGACAGTGGTGGTCCACCTGCCCCATGATATATTAATCCTTCATTATCACTTCCGATAAACACCAGAAACATTAACAGCAGCTTAGAGGCATTCGTCCCACACTTTCCCTTTTACTCTTCCAAGAGCTACAGGAAGCTCTGGCCAAAGGCAGGCTGGGACATTGGGGTCAGACTCCCGCCCCTCTGGTGGCCACCGGAGGCCGCTTAGCGCTAAGGGACGCAGCTGCCCCGCCCCCTGAAACGAGAACCAATAGAGCCCCGGGTCCCGCCCCCTGGGCCATCCCTTCCCGGCTAGTATTTAGAAGCCGACCACGAACGGGCTGAGAGAGAGCTAGGGAAGCCGGAGGGCCCCTCACAACCTGGGTATGAGGGAGCAAGAGCTGTCGGCCGTGTGGGGCAGAACCCACATCGTGCCTCCTTGGCCATAAGCTATCCGGGACGACACGCATCGAAACAGCATAAGTGGGTGAGTCCTGGAGCTGCGACCTGCACAGGGCTGTCCTGTCCCATCCCTGGTGGTCGCTGCCATGGGCTGGCTGATGCTGCTGGGCACACTGCTGTGCATGCTGCGGGCTGGGTTAGGCACCCGGGACTCGGAGGGCTTCCCGCCCCCTGCGCCCCACAGCTGCCCCCACAAATGTGTCTGCGCTGCCGACCTGGTGAGCTGCGCAGGCCTTGGGTTGCAGGACGTGCCGGCCGTGTTACCTGCCGCTGCTGCAGACCTTGACCTAAGCCACAATGCGCTCCAGCGCCTGCGCCCCGGCTGGTTGACGCCCCTCTCCCGGCTGCGCGACCTACGGCTAGGCCACAACGAGCTCCATGTACTGGGTCGCGGCGTCTTCACCAATGCCAGCGGCCTGAGGCTGCTCGATCTATCATCTAATGCCTTGCGAGCACTTGGCCGCCACGACCTCGACGGGCTGGGGGCGCTGCAGAGGCTGTTTCTATTCAACAACCGCCTGGCGCACCTGGACGAGCATGCCTTCCACGGCCTGAGCGCTCTCAGCCATGTCTACCTGGGCTGCAACGAACTCGCGTCCTTCTCTTTCGACCACCTGCACGGTCTGGGTGCGACCCACCTGCGTACTCTGGACCTCTCCTCCAACCGGCTGAGACGCATCTCCGTACCAGAGCTGGCCGCACTGCCAGCCTTCCTCAAGAATGGCCTCTACTTGCACAACAACCCGCTGCCCTGCAACTGCCGCCTTTACCACCTGCTGCAGCGCTGGCACCAGCGGGGCCTAAGCGCCCTGCGCGACTTCGCGCGCGAGTACACGTGCTTGGCCTTCAATGTACCCATGTCCCGCGTGCGCTTCTTCGAGCATAGCCGTGTCTTCGAGAACTGCTCTGCTGCCCCAGCTCTTGGCCTAGAGCGGCCGGAAGAGCAGCTGCACGCGCAGGCAGGTCGGTCCCTGAGGCTATACTGCAACACCAGCGCCCCGGCCGTGCGCATCGCCTGGGTTTCGCCGGAGAATGAGCTGCTCGTGGCGCCAGGATCCCGCGACGGTAGCATCGCGGTGCTGGCAGACGGCAGTTTGGCCATAGGTAACGTGCAGCAGCGGCATGCGGGTGTCTTCGTGTGCCTGGCTACCGGGCCCCGCCTGCACCACAACCAGACACACGAGTACAACGTGAGCGTGCACTTCTCGCGCCCCGAGCCGGAGGCCTTCAATACGGGCTTCACCACACTTCTGGGCTGTGCGGTGGGCCTGGTGCTAGTGTTGCTCTACCTGTTCGCACCGCCCTGCCGGGGCTGCTGCCGCTGCTGCTGCCGCTGCTGCCGCTGCTGCCACTGGCCCCGAACACCCAGCCCGCTCCAGGAGCTGAGCGCGCAGTCCTCCGTGCTCAGCACCACACCGCCAGAGGCACCCAGCCGCAAGGCCAGTGTCCACAAGCACGTGGTCTTTCTGGAGCCAGGCAGGAGGGGCCTCAATGGCCGCGTGCAGCTGGCCGTAGCTGAGGACTTCGATCTCTGCAACACCGGGGGCGTGCGGCTCAAGGCTGGCTCCGAGTCCGCTAGCTCCACAGGCTCCGAGGGTCTCATGATGACCTAGGCTGCCCAGGGGCCCCACTCAGGGCCCCACCCTACCGCTGCTTGCCCTGCTCCCTGCTGCGGCCCAGAGAACTGCCACATGCTGGAGGGAAACACTGTGTCTGGTCCCCTGGCCTCCTGTATGGGCTTTACTTGAACCACAATGGCCCTACTTACTGGTAGGGGCTCTGGGGTCCCCAACTTGCCTCCTGCTCTGCCCTAACAAAGGCCCCAGGCCCTTGTAGGGCCTGCTAGCGCTGGCTTTCCCTGGGACCACCAGTGCCCAAACGCACCATGAGGATTGGGGACCGAGGCAGCATCTTGAGTGGTATAGAAGAGTTGAAGCGTAACCGCCTTCCCCTTCCCAAAGCGTTGGGGAGGGAGTGGGCTGGCAGGCAAAAAGGAGGAGGGCTGTAGGAAGCTCTAGCCCCCAACCCCAGGACAGAAGGAGGAAATAAGGCCTCCCTCTGGTGAAATAGGACTCCCCCATGCACCAACATCCAACCTTTTGAAAGCTTCACAACTTCATGCAAAGTCTAGGAGGCACGTATGTGGCAGGCAAGGCTGCTTGAGAGAACCCTGGGGGGCCTGGCCTGAGCCCCAGCCAGAGTGGCCCCGCTCTCTCTGGCCAGGGGCATCCAGCCGTCACTCCGAAGGCAGAGCCCATTCCATGGGCTTACAGACAGCAGTGAAGGGCATCGTGGCTAGTGCCCCCCACTTTTCAGCAGTAAAAAGCCTGGCGAGCATGGCCAAGCTGGGAGGCCCGAGCCGGAACTCCATGTCCCTTGAGGCAGGAGCCTCTTAAGGGCTGGCACTGGTCTTAGCCTAATGGCTGAGGCGGTGCCCTGGCTTTATATGCATCTCACCACTCCCATGCAGGGAGGCAGGGAAGAGAGGTCTGGGAACCCCTCACGGGTGGGGGCTAAGCTGAGGGCCCCATGGGTGTCCTGGGCTCAGCTGTTAACAGAGTTTCTTAATAAAGGCAGTACATGCTCGCTGCTGGAGCCTGCACAAAGGTAGCATTGTGTGTGCTCAGCTCTTGATCCAGCAGTGTTGCCCTGGCCATTGCAGGACAGCACACCCTCCAGAGTCCTGGCTGCCATGTCCCACCTAAGGCATGGCCTCAGGCCAGTGTCTCTGTGAGCCTGGACACCCTGCCCTGCTGGGGTCCCTGATACTCCTACTCAGAGCAGCTGCTGCTGACACTATTTAGGCAGCTCACACCTCGGCACCTTCTCTGCCTCAAAACCTGATACTGAAGTCCATTTTGGGATGAGGAAACTGAGGTACAGAGAGACCCAGGCCCTCGACATCAGACACACCCAGCTCCCACGGGGAACCACCGTCCCCAACACTCACTCTGAGGCTGAGCCATGCACCAGGAGCTGCACCAGGATGCCTGTCACTGCCACCAGAATGGGGTAATGGTCCACGCTCTCTAGGCCTAAGGGGATGGGGAGGAAGGAGATGAACCCCTGCTGCAGGGGCGCCAGTCCTGGCTGACGCCATCCACCCTTCCCACTGTCCTCCCACAGGAGGGTGAGCTGAAGCTGGAGGGCGTTGTGCCTGGCTGTCCTGCGACAGAACGGAGGATCAGGCGTCACCACTCTTGGCAGAGGAACCAAGGCCTGTGGTGTGTTGGGGTGCAAGGCATCTAGGTCCTCACCAGGCAGCCGTAGGGTGACCACACGGTCAAACAGGTTCCTCTCAGCTGTCACTCGGTTCAGCACCTGGTTCAGCAGCTGTGAGGGCAGGAGCCCGTTGGTGGATGGGCAGGGACATCACTGGGGTGTCCCTAGGGTCCCACCCTTCTTGCCCAGATGGACACACCTGTGCAAGGCGCCGCAGCAGCATTTCAGAGTTAGGTCGAGACCAGTCAAGGAATATCTCCGGCACGAGCGTGATGGTCATCTCCAAGACACGCAGCAGGCTAACCGAGAGGTCAAAGCAGGTGGCACATACCTTGAGCTGCCGGCTGTCCACGAAGTTTCGCTCCAGGCGTTCAGCAGCCTGCTGAATCTGCACCACCAACATGTGGGCAAGCAGCAGTGAGTGGCCTGGCTACACCTGGGCCCTTCCTTGTCCCTTGCAACACCCTGACCTACAAGGTCCCACCGCAGCCCACCTCCTGGATCATGCCGATGAACTCAGAGAAGGCCCAGTTGAGCTGGTTGAGGACGCTGTTGAGGAAGCTGGGCGCCACGTCGGGACCCTCCCGCAGCAGGTCTGCCATGTGCTGCTGCAGCAGGGTGGAGGGGCAGGGCTCTGCAGGAGCATGGGGAGGTGGCATCATCAGGGACTTCACCACAGTGGCTACTGCCTATTTGCCTCTGTCCTCAGCCATTGGGCCATCAGTGTAAGGACAGGAAGATGGCTCCCTGGGAACGCTCAGGTCATGAGGTGGAGGACAGGGTGCAGCTGCCTGGAGGTTAAGGCTAAATCTGTCCCCTCCTTCTGCAGGGCAAGCCACAGACTACAGTTGTTTCCAGTCCCTTCACCACCCCACTATCTCTGCCTAGAGCAGCCACACAGCTCAAGCCTGACCCTCAGCAAGTTCTGAGTCACATGCCCTTCAGATAGGGTCAGACCTAGACAGGGCAATATAGACTCTTTCCTATTGGTATCAAGGCCAGCCTCTCCAGAGCCTACTCTGAGCCCTGCTGGAAGCCCTGCTGTCCTCTGCCGTCCTCTGCTGCCCTTGGCCTGGCCTTGGCATATGGCCCAGGTGGTGGGCACCAAATCTGGGCTGGCAGGCAGCAGTAACCAGAGCGCTCAGCTACAGCTGGCCTGGCTGCCTCCTCACCCCTCTCAATGCCAATCAATAGTTCTGCAACAGCAGGATATGTATCTGGCCCCACTGCCAGCTCTCCACTTGCAGCTCAGTTCTGCCCAAGAGGCAGGACCAAGGCAACTGGCAAGGACTTGCTGTGTGACTGTGCACAAGGCATTTGGCTTCTCCGGGGACACCCCTCAGATTAAGACACTACCCACAAAGGCAGAAACACTACATGAGCCAAGAGCCACCATACAGGGTGAGTACAGTGTGTGACAGACACTAGGCAAGCTAGACAGCCCAAGGAAGACCTTAGGCCAGCCTAGCTAAAGGTCCTCAGGTGGAGGTGGAGGTGGAGGTCCTCAGCTGCACCCTGGGGAGAAAGCACAGCTTCTGCTCCTGACAAAATGTCCCTTAATGCAGGAAACCCATGAGTACTCTCTGGGGCCCTGGGCAACCTCCAGTCTGTGTTCCTGCTTGACTCAGGTGTCTAAGGCCCTAGGTCTGGCACCAGCAGAGACCAAAGAAAGAGCAGAAGGACATGGTGCTGGGAGGTCAGGGAGCTGGCTTAGAGGGCAAGGGACAGAGTGTTCAGTTTGCATGAGATGCCAGGAGGCTGGAAAGATGTTGTCTCTTTCCACTGTGACTCAGGCAGGGCATACAGGCCCAAAGGGCACACGTGGAACTGTGGGGCAAGAGAGAGTAATCGCAGAGTGTCTTTGGCTGGCAGGAAATGGGCAAAATAGAAACCCCAGGGGACAGGCAGGGAGCCTGGGGCCCAGCGTGAGTACAGGAGAGGGGCTGGAAGAAGCGGGAGAGTTTGACAGAACCCAATAGTGGTTGAGGGCCGCCAGCCCGCCCTGCCCAGGATGCTGCCAGGACTGCCCGACCTGGATACTCACTCTGGAGGCTGGGCAAATTGGCGTCCTCAGGTTTGGTTTTCAGCAGATGTGGCAGCCGTGTATAGCGGTACCCGAACCCACAGCCCTGGGGGTGGTGCCATTGGGGAGTCAGAGGGGCAGGGCAACTTCTTCCTCCAGCCAGCCTTGGTCACCTCCCCTCAGGTCAGGCTTACCCTCCAGAGCCGCACTAGGATCCAGTTGGTCTGGGCCCAGGGCCGCTGCTCATAGGGTGCCAGGAGGTTCTGTACCATGGCGATACGCCTGTGAGGACAAGGGGTGGCAGGCATGGGGTGAGGCTGGGCATGGTGCTTGGCAGGACAGGGTGTGTGGCCCCCCAGCCCCACTCACTGCTCCTCAGGGATTCGCTCCACGGCCTGCAGGGAGTGTGGGTAGCACACGTAGCTGGCCAGGGCCTGCATCAGCGAGTCTCGGATGTCTGCATGGACAGGGCATACCTCAGCCCTGGCCCCATGCCTCATACCCACCTGGCTGCATTTTGCATAGCAGCCTGCAAGAGGTGCCATCCCATCCCCATGCCCCTGGCCCTCTGTAGGGCACCTCACCAGTGCCCACGATGCGTGTATCGGCAAAGTGTTTGGCAAGGATGGCGGCCAGGCGGGTCAGGGTCTCTTCGTAGCCTGCAAAGGTGGGTGGTGAGAACTGCTGGTGGGAGTGGGGGCCCCAGAGGCAGGCACGTCCCTTGGCACAGGGGGTGGGCTTAGGTAGCAGGCTCCAGAGCTGGCTCCAAGAGCTAGTCTGCACCCAGGTTGGCATCTGGGGACATCAGTCAAGGCATTCCCTAGCAGTTGTGGAGGGACTAAGGCACAGGCTCACCTGCCAAAAGCCTTAACCTGGGCTCAAACCCACCTCAGCACATGCACTTGATGACTGAGCAGGCAGAGCGCCTAGAGCACCCGCAACTCTGTCTTTGAAGGCAAAGCCTGCACTGAGGCCTGGGGCAGGGGCCAGCCAGGCCTGGAATCAGTGGTCTCTGAGAAGTCCAGGCTCCTATGTGGCCCCCAGCAGGGCTCCTCCCCTGCTACGATTTCCAAAGACAAACCATTCTGCCCCTGACCAATTGTCACACTCCATGGACAGGGCCAGGGCAGCAGGGTAAAGGGCCAGCTGGCTACTGAAGCAGCACTAGGAGAAAGTAAAGGCCAAGGGGTCCCCACTCCGTGCTCTATCCTGTCTGTTTTCCTCCCAGCACCAGAGAGGTTCTGTGGCTGCAGGAGCCAAGGCAGGGTACAAATGCTTCTTTGCTGTAGGGCGAGCCAAAGTACCGGCCTCCCCGGCCCCACGTAGAGGCGTGCTGCTGGGCACGGGGTGCTCAGACCAGGGCTCCTCAGGATCATGCTAAAGGTCCCCTTGTCTGCCCCAAATGGTCCCATCACCTGGGAGCTCCTCCATGCTATGCACGGGGCCGAAGTAATTCTTGAGAGCACTGTAGCTATTGATGGCCACGCTCAGGTAGAACTCAGGCATAAAAGCAAAGAGAGAACCCGTGCGATCACTGTGCTCGATGGTCCGCAGGCAGACACGCAGCAGCCAGTAGATATCCAGCATCTTCTCCTGCAGGAGGCACACAGGGTGCTGGGCTGTTCACGGCAAGGGTCACAAGGGGCATGGCCTGGTCTGGGGATCGGGCAAAGCCTCCCCAGGACTGTGACATCAGAACTGAGACCTCGATTGTAAGAAGTGTGAGCAGCAGCTCAAGCAGGGGCAACGAAGTCCTTGGCAGGCAAGAGGGGTGCACCCAGCCTGGAGAGGGCAGTACTGTGACCCAGACCAGACTCTGATTTGCGTGTTTAAGAGGTACATCAAGACTTGTAGCAGCGGATGATGTGACCAGAACTCTGTGCTGGAACACTGCCTAATGCAGAAGGGGCTGTAGGGCAAGTGCAGACAGGACAACGAGGAAGCCCCTCGCCTGGGCCCGAGGGCAGACCAAAGACAGCAGGACCAGGACTAGGGATGCCCTCATGGGTGGTGGGGACAACGAAAGGTTGTACTAAGAATGGGGCCCAAGTTTGTGAGGGCGGTGGAGCCTCTGCGGAGGTCAGAAGTGCTAGAGGAGGAGCAGGCCTCAAGCAGGACAGGGGCATGGACAAGCAGAGCAGGAGGCGTCTGGGGCTGGTGCCCCAGAGAGGGGAGGCAGGTAGAAATTTGATCTGGAGCTCAAAGAAGAAGGTGGTGGGAAGGCAGGGCACAGTGTGACTATCAGTGGAACAGAGGCCACAGGAAACGGACAAAACCTGCCGAGGGCCCTGTTCCCCAATGTGGTTCCCAGAGATCACACGAAGGCTCAGGCGCCAGCCCAGACCCACAGCATCCACATCTCTAGGCTTTAAACCAGCTCTCTGCTGTGCTCTAAAACTTGAGGACTCAAGATGTAAGCAAGAGGTTGGTGGGGTGGAGGGGGGCCTGGGCACACATGGGTGGGCAGCGGAGATCCAGCTGCTACAGAAGGCCAGGGGAGACTGAGTCTGAGGAGGGGATGACAATGGTTTCACCGGAGCCAAGAGGGCAGTGCAATGGAGATGGAGTTGTGCCAGCAAGGTTGGGGTAGGCGGGTAGACGAGGACCGTGGCAGAACTGTTTCAGAGATGTGGAAGAGCCCGTGCTGGGCTGAGAGGAAGGGGAAGATGAGGGAGCCAAGACACAGAGAAAGAAGGAGAAGTGGTAGCTAGAGACAGATATGGAGTCAAGGAAAGGCCTCCTGGGCTCTTTCCTTTAATAATGGGAGAGACTGGATGAGAAAGAGACAGGTGAGTGAGTGCTGAAGATGCAGAAGGAAGAAGGGGGCTCAACATAATAAACGCCACACGTGGAAAGCCAACATCTAACGTCATTCTCATAGTGAAAGACTGAAATCCTTCCCTAAGACCAGGAACAAGACACGCTAGCCCACTTTTGCCACTTCCATTCAACACAGTACTGGAAATCCTAGCCAGAGCAGTAGACAAGAAAAGTCTCAACTGGAAAGGAAGAAGTAAAATTATTTCTGTTTGCAGACATGACCTTACATGTAGAAAACCCTAAGGATTCCACACATGCCAAAAAAAACCCCAGCTAGAATTATAAACAAATTCATCAAAGTTGCAGCATACAAAATCACCAAACAAAAATGAACACTCTAAAATGAAATCAAGAAAACAATTCCATTTACAATAGCATCAAAAAGAAAAAAATATTTAGGAATAAACTTAACCATGGAGGTAAAAGACTTGAAGCTACACTGAAAACTACAAAATATTGCTGAAAGAAATTAAAGATCTAAATGAATGGAAAGATACCCTGTGTTCATGGACTGTTAGCTTAATATTGTTAAGATGTCAGTGCTGTCCACAGGAATCTAGATTCAATGCAATCCCTATCAAAATCCCCCCAGTGTTTCTTTTGCAGAAATAGAAATTCATATGGAATCTCAAAAGACCTTGAATAGCCAAAACAATCTTGAAAAGTCACAAAGTTGGAGGTCTCACACTTCCTGATTTGAAAGCTTACAGCAAAGCTGCAGTAATCGAAAAAATGGTACTGGCATAAAGACAGATATACAGATGAATAGAGTAGAATAGAGGGCCCAGAAATAAACCCTTGCATATATGGTTACATGATTTAACAAGGATGCTAAGACCTTCAATGGGGAAAGGCCAGTCTTTCAACAAATGGCACTGGGAAAACTGAATATCCACATACAAAAGATGAAGTTGACCCTTACACCACATACAAGAATTAATCAAAATGGATCAAAGACCCAGACTTAAGAGCTTAACTATAAAACTGTCAGAAGAAAACAGGGGAAAAGCTTTCCGACCTTGGATTTGGCAATGATTTCTTAAATATTTCTTAAAAGCCCAGATAACAAAATAAGTAAATAAGTTGGACTTCTTCAAACTTAAGAACTTTTCTGCATCAAAGATGACTATCAAGAGAATGAAAAGATAACCAACCAATGGAATGGGAGAAAATATTTCCAAATCATGTATCTGATAAGGGATTAATCCAAAGAATGTAGGCCAGGTGCGGTGGCTCACGCCTGTAATCCTAGCACTTTGGGAGGCCCCAGTGGGAGGATCGCTTGAGGTCAGGAGTTCAAGACCAGCCTGAGCAAGAGCAATACCCCGTCTCTACAAAAATAGAAAAATTAGCTGAGTGGGGCGGCATGCGCCTGTAGTCCCAACTACTTGAGAGGCTGAGGTAGGAGGATCACTTGAGCCCAGGAGTTTAAGGTTGCAGTGAGCTATGATGATGCCACTGCACTCTAGCCCAGGCAGCAGAGACCTTGTCTTAAAAAAGAAACCCACAACGTATAAAAAAACTCTTGCAACTCAGCAACAACTTGAATAGACATTTCTCCAAACATATACAAATGGCCAATAAGCATATGAAAAGGTGCTCACCTCTCACCTCACTAATCATTGATGTAAATCAAAACCATAGTGAGGTACCTCATCATACCCATTAGGATCTACTATCAAAAAAACAGAAAATAACAAGTGTTGGTGAGGATGTGCAAAAATTGGAAACCCTGTGCACTATTGGTGGGAATGAAAGATAGTATCGCCACTGTGGAAAACAGTATGGCAGTTCCTCAAAATATTAAAAATCACCGGACACAGTGGCTTATGCTTGTAATCACAGCAATTTTATAGTCCGAGGGGGAAGGATCACTTGAGGCCAGGAGTTTGAAGGTCAGCCTGGGCAACATAGCAAGACCCCATCTCCACAAAAAAGTTTAAAAATTAGCCAGGAATGGCTCACACCTGTAGTCCTAGCTACTTGGGTAGCCAAGGCAGAAGGATTTCCTGAGGCCAGGAATTTGAAATTATAGGGAGCTATGATCACTACTGTACTCTAGCCTGGGCAACAAAGCAAGACCCTGTCTCTAGAAAAAAAAAATTAAAAATACAATTACTGTATCATCCAACAATTTCACTTTTGTATGTATACCCAAAAGAATTGAAAGCAGGGTTTTAAAGAGATATTTGTATACCCATGTACATAGCAGGATTATTCACAATAGACAAAAGGTACAAGCAACCCAACTGTCTATCAACAGATGAATGGATAAGTAAAATGTGGTGTATACACAATGGAATATTATTCAGCCTTAAAATAGAAGGAGATTCTGGCCGGGTACAGTGGCTCATGCCTGTAATCCTAGCACTCTGGGAGGCTGAGGTGGGCAGATCATTTGAGCTCAGGAGTTCGAAAGCAGCCTGAGCAAGAGTGAGACACTGTCCCTACTAAAAAAATAGAAAGAAGGCCGGATGCAGTGGCTCAAGCCTGTAATCCTAGCACTCTGGGAGGCCAAGGCGGGCGGATCGCTTAAAGTTAGGAGTTCGAAACCAGCCTGAGCAAGAGTGAGACCCCGTCTCTACTATAAATAGAAAGAAATTAATTGGTCAACTAAAAATATATAGAAAAAATTAGCCGGGCATGGTGGCACATGCCTGTAGTCCCAGCTACTCAGGAGGCTGAGGCAGAAGGAAAAAAAATAGAAGGAGATTCTGACACTTGCTACAACAT
>CAUYRT010093752.1:0-37952 GCA_963574885.1 Lepilemur ruficaudatus
GATTCACATGCAATTTAAGAGTTAATACAGAGAGATCTCACTTACACTTTCCCCAGTTTCCCTCAATGGTAGCATTTTGCAGAACTGTCACAACTAGGATGTTGACATTAATACAATCCCCTGTTCTTATCCAGATGTTCCCAGTTTTACTTGTACTCATTTGTGTGTGTGTAGTTCTTTGCAATTTTATCACATATACGTATCCTGTATCTACTACCATACTCAAGATACTGAACAATTCCATCAGCACAAGGATCCCTCCGGTTGCTTTTTTATAACCGTACTCACTTCTCTCTCCATACACACCTCTCATCCTCATCCCTACTCCCTGGAATTAGGGTCCTTCATTTCTAATCTGTCCAGCATTTCTAAAACTTTGTCATTTCAAAAATATTATGTTAATGAAATTATATGATATTTGGAATTGGATTTTTTCATTCAGCATAATTCTCTGATGATCCATCCAAGTCATAGCAATAGTTTGTTTCTTTTTATGGCTGAGCAGTATTCCATGGTATAGATGCACTACAGTTGATCTAACATTCATCTGTTGAAAGACATCTGGGATGTTTCAAGGTTTTGGCTGTTACAAATAAAGGTGCTATGAACATTCATGTACAGATTGTGGTGGGAGCATAATTTTTAATTATCTTGGGATAAATGCCCAAGAGTGCAATTGCTGAGTTGAATAGCAGTTGCATATTAAGTTGTATAGGAAGCCACCAAGTCATTGTCTAGTAAAAAAATTACCTTTTTACTTCCCACCAGCAAAGTATGTGATCTAGTTTTTGAACATCCTCAACTAACATTTGATGTTGTCACTACTTTTATTTTTAGCCATTCTGATAGGTACATAGTGTTATTTCATTGCGGTTTTAATTTGCACTTTTCTGATGGCTAATGATGTTCAATATCTTTTCGTGTGCTTCTTTGCCATCCATATGTTCTCTTCAGTAAAATGTCTGTGCAGGTCTTTTGTCCTTTGTATTTCAAAATGCACAACTTTCTATCTTTGGCTGTGGATTTTTTCAAATTGGAAATTATATTGGTAGCATGTACAAGTTTTTTGTCATGTTCATTTTGTAGGCAGAAGCCAACACCTTTGCCACAGATATAAATAACCCTTATAATTGTACTCTAGATTCACTTCAGAGCTTGGCAGCCAAGGATCAGGGAAATGGCTTCCAGAACACTCTTTAGCTTTTTCAAAAAAATTCATAAAGTATTTGAGAGCCTTAGGAATTCTAATTGTTTTCATTAACTAGCCAATAAATTAGGTCAGTAATGGAAAATAAATTTACGTGTTTTAATATACCTGGGTTGTAGGATACACTACACTCCCTATCAAGCAGGTTCAGCTAGAAGAAAACTTCCAAGAAGAGGCAGTGGGTCCATAAGGGAATGTTGAACCTATGTTGGGAAGCTGGGCTCAGCAGGACCTGCAAGACAAGCACCAGTTGCCAACCCCTGACGTGTGGTTTCTTATCATTGCCTGGCAGTGGAGAACTGGCAGAGTGGCAAGACGGCTGGAATCTCGTGTCGGTCAACGACAGCACAGACCAGCCCAACACCAAAGGGCGGGAGGCCGGTGGAAGTTCCTCTCAGTGAGAGGAAGATTGAGTCATGGTGACTGAGAGAGAGAATGTAGAGGTGACCCTTGGGCCCTTACCTGACTAGGACCCAAACAGAGGAGGAAATTTCGAAGCCAGTGAAGACAGAGATGGGTGAGATGGACCCGCAAGAGGTGTTAGGAGGGAACAGGACATGGCTCTGCATAGTCATTTAAGGAAGAAGTCTTTGAATGAGAAGACAGCCCCAGACCTACAAGGAGAAATATTGTGTTTTTTTTTTTTTTTCTTCTTCTTCCAGAACCATACCATTGAGAGCAGCTTTTAGCAACTATAAACTCTGGTATGGTGCTTGTTGGTAGTGGGTAGTGAGTGAATGAATAATGCATTCTTTTTTCATTTTGAGGTCTCTCTATATATTAGTACAATTTCCATCTCCTCCTCGAATACTCTCTCAGGCTGTGGTCTGGATAGGACCAATACTACCTCAATTAAAAGGAGAAAGAAATTCTAGACCAATGTTTCGGTCTCCAATCCTTGGGCTGTGGACCGGTACTGGTCAGTGGCCTGTTAGGGCCTGGGCTGCAGAGCTCCTCCACCCCACACCCCACCCTAAGGAAAAATTGTGTTCCATGAAACTCAGGAAACGGAGGTGGGGGTTGCACAGCAGGATGCGAGTGGTGGATGAGAGTGAGCCAGCGTATTTACCCCTGTGGAAAAACTGTCTTCCACGAAACTGGCCTCTGGTGCCAAAAATGTTGGGGATCCTTGGGTCACTAAGGGACTTACGATTTGAGGGGTAAATAAAATGTCCCAAATATTTCCCTACAAATCTCCCTCCTCAGGTACCATGATCTTTTACTCCTAATTTTCACAACCAGAGTTTTTAAACAAGTTGGTCCCATTTCCTTATTCCCTGTCAGCCTTTATGTGGCTTTTGTCCCCATCTTTCCTCTGACACAGTTCTTGCTAATGACCTCCGTGCCACTAAATATGATGAGCATTTTTTTTCAGCCTTCATCTTATTTGACTACTCAGTAGCATTTTTTTCTGTGACTCCAAACCCTCTTAAGTTTCCTCTTACTTTCCTACCTCTTCCTTTCAGATTCATTTTCCTCTACTGAGACCTTAAATTTGGAGACCCCCAAGACTTATTCCTGAACATTTTCTTGTAATTTGTGTCCATAGAAATGGGCTGTCACTCATACCTCTTTTGAAGCCATCGAATTCTCCATAGAATCAACCTTACCAGATTAATCAAACTTCCTGCTCTTCACTCTTGCTCCCCACGCCCCAGTTCATCCTCCACAGTGTTACTTAAAATAGTCCTGTGTTTCTTAAATTCTATAATGAAGACCCATGGCTTACAGGTAAAGACTGGCTCCTGCTTGACTCTCCTACTGCTGCCAGGCTCAGGCTCCTCCAACACATCCACCTTTCAGGTCTTTTTGTCTCAAGGCCTTTGCTAACGCAGTCCTTCTGCCTGGAATATTTCTGTCCACTCCATCTAGTTGCCTAATCATTCTTCATGTTTTAGTCCAAATGTTACTTCCTCAGGATTGCTTCCTGACAACACCAAACATAGATCAAGTCCAACTCTCACGTGCTTCAGTGCGCCCTGAACTCTGCCTTTAAAGATTTTTCACAGTTTTTAATGTATCTGAGTGATTATTTGAGAAGTGTGTGTCTCTTGTACCAGATGCTGTGCTCTAGAAGAGGAGGTGCCTTGGCTATGTGTCCTCGCTGTATCTCCAGAGCCCAGTACAGAGAATGAGTGAAGAAACCAATTGGTCATAATTGTTCAAGAGCCTGAAAATTTTCTCTTCAGCCCGCAGGTCTCCATGGAGTGAGTCTTCCCCAGTCAGAGGGCACAGGGAACCTGGAGTAGGTGTCCCAGCCTTGGAAGTGAAGATGCACTGTGATAGCTTCACACTTAATTGTGCCAGATTCAATTTCTGGTGCTCTTCCTTGCTGATTATTTAAATAATTCCCCAAAGCCCTGCTCAGCCAGGAAGGTGTTGCAGATTTTATTAATTAAATGTTGTTAAGTAACATTCACAGAGTATGTTATAATTTACAAAGTGTATACATTTCCATTATGTCATTGGAATCCCAAAACACCCTCTGAAGTAATCTATTTTTCTTACACAGATGTGGAAAATGAGGTTTAGAGGGATTAAGTCACTAGCCCAAGGTCCCTTAGCTAATGAGGAACCAAGCAGGGACTTCCTCTCAGGTTTCTAACACCAAGTTCTGTCTTTCTTTGGCCAGATAATTGCTAATGCCTTCTCTTCACTCGGTCAAATCTGAATTTGAACTTTTATGGTTAACAATACCCCAAGAATGATACAGCTTTTTATCAAAGCTACTTATTTAGCATGTGTCTCAGCAATATGTGTATATATATATATATATATGTCTCTGAATTTCGGGGATGCCCCCATCTGTGTCAGTCTGTCTTATAGTGTAGGAGAGACATTTGATTTATATAGTTATCTTTGTAAATTACCATATATCTTTCTTTCTTTCTTTTAATTGATAAAGTTCAGGGAATTGTTGACCAGATTTAAAAAGCAATAGGGCACACCCTCAAATCTTTGGAAAGATGGTTAATGTCTGTTATGTCGATCATTATTTTTTCATTATATCATCAAGCCATATTTATATTACTTCAGGTAATAGGCTAAAATACAAACCAATTATCAGATTGATAAGCTTTAGCTAGTTAGGCATCGTAAAATGTTTAATACTTTACATTTTTCAGTAGAAAGTATAAAGAAAAGTATATATTAATAATTCATGTTTGCACTTACAGCTTGGCCCTTTATCACTGGTCATTTAGTTGCATAAAAAACATTTTGTTTGGTTGTCCATTTCAGAATTCAAGGTTACTCAGTCCTGAATAGAAAATTAGTTGCTGCAGAGAAACTAAGAAAAATAATTGCAGTGTGAAAAATGAGTCTCTTTGATATGGGCCTATTTAGATTTTATCAAGAGTGTCTTTCCCTTAAGGCAGGCTTTATGATGGCAGTAAAAGTCTAATTCTTGGCTACATATTTATTTGAAGGTCACCTGTAAACTTAGGTCATGGTCTTAGTGCCAGTAATGTTAATGTAATCAATCCATTATTTGTGAGGTTTCAATAAAGAAAGACAGAGGGTGAAAGGAGCTTGTTCAATATACTTGGTTAAGTGTAGACATTTGTACAGATACCATTGATTGTAAGATTCACCACAAATTTGAAAACAGGTTCTTTCCTTTTTTGTGTCATGGCATTCGTTTAGGAAGCTGTAAGGAGACAGTAGGCCTGAGGACTCTAGCAATGCCAGGCCTACCAGGGTCTTCCTGAAGGAGGAGGGCATTTATAAAAACAAACAAACAATAAACAAAGATATGCTCCCTCCAGCTCATTGGAAAAGGCCATGGCACTATTTTAAATACAGCACATTGATATAAAGACATTCTGATTTCAGAAAGTTAAGGGGGAAAGTACATTTTAGGATAGAGGAAGCTCAGCAGCTAATTCTGTATTGCCAATTATTTTCTAGTTTACATTAGTAAGACTGAATCATTGGAGGAAGGCACATCAAAGAGATTTTGTTTACCAGATATCTCAGTTCAGGGAACTTCAGGCCTGTGAGCTTCAAAACTCCTGCCAAACACCTCATTATAGTATGCAGCTGAACAGATTTTAAAAGATGGAACTTTTAATAATGGGTAATTACTGGCAACTAGATATTTCTTTTAAAAAAAAAAATCTTCAGACAGTTTAGATTTTTTTTTTTCATGAGGACAGCATCTGAATTTAACATTTTAGATTTTTTAAATATGAAAGAATCAAGCAAAAACCTTTGTATTTTGCATATGGTATTTTTAAAACAATAATACACTTCTTAAACATCCATATTAAACAATATGATCTCAGATGTCTTGAAAATAGAGTAATAAAATTTAAAATATAGATTAATTCATTTGTACTGAAATGGCATCTATGAAATCTATAACATTTATAATCAGAGGAAAATTGACTTTAACAAATTATATGGGTTTGATTTGCTACACTGAAAAAACAATTATCTGTTTTATAATCTGACTGTGGTGGAATGCATTGTTAAAAACCTAACCTGCTAAACTCATGCTGCGGACTGAGATGTTGGGGGAGAATCTAATATATTACTGGCATAGCCTCATGTAAAAATTTAAATGCTTTGAAACTATTGAGATGAAAGTTCATTTCTATTCTCAATGTGGGATCAAGTGTTGTATTACTAAAATTTTTATAAGTCAGTAGACTAAATTTTAGAAAGTTTTTGTGAATAGCTGCAGTAGGGAGAAACTATAAGAAAATAGATGTGATGATTTTAATTCAGAATTATCCTAGAAAAATCATTCATTTCTGTTTTCTGTAAGTTCCTTCTAAATTACCTCTTGCCTAAAATCATCTTACCCTACAGCCAATGATTTTGAGAAATTATGCCCTTTAATAGGACTTTTAAAAATATATTTCATTGTTTTTGGGAGGCCGAGGCCGGAGGATCGCGCAAGGTCAGGAGTTCGAAACCAGCCTGAGCAAGAGTGAGACCCCGCCTCTACTAAAAATAGAAAGAAAAAAATATATATAGAAAAAATTAGCTGGGCTTGGTGGCGCATGCCTGTAGTCCCAGCTACTCGGGAGGCTGAGGCAGAAGGATTGCTTGAGCCCAGGAGTTTGAGGTTGCTGTGAGCTAGGCTGACGCCACGGCACTCTAGCCAGGGCAACAGAGTGAGACTCTGTCTCAAAAAAACAAAAACAAAAACAAAAACAAAAAAAAAATATATTTCATTGTTTGGATGGGAGATACTATAAAGAGACTTTACATTGTGACAAGTCATTATTTTAAAAAGTCACAATACACTTGGTGTGTACCAACTGGTGAAAATGTCAAGTTAGATCTTTTTTGATTACTGTTGAGTTGCTTAAAAGTCAAACTTTTTCAAATAAATGTTTCAAATTGCTTTTGTAATTTTCCTACTGATTGCAAAATAGTCAAACATTAGACAAATATCTTAAACTGGGGCAAGCATAGTTGAGCCATTTGTTTTTCTTATTTACTCTACAATTGATACAGCTTGTCATTGTTGGATCCATTTTTAGATCCCCAGAAATAGATTCTTACTATGAGTAAAATCACATGGTTGGACTGGAAGTTTCCTGTTACATCTCCGTGGCGATGGGGATAGTGTGCGGCTTTATATAGGATACCGGGCAGGAAGAATGTAATTGATTCTCTTTGATGGTAATCTGAAGTCTTCCCTGGCAGAGAGGAATACAGAAGTGTGCAGCAATATTTAAGCAGTGTATAAAACTTTTTGTAGAATCAGCCTGTGGGATCTAAGATTGGGCATTCTTAGATGCTTCCATGAGGAAAAAACTACTTTCAAAGATCTTAGCCTCTTTTGCACATTTTCTTTTTCTTTTCTTTTCTTTTTTTTTGAGACAGAGTCTCACTCTGTTGCCTGGGCTAGAGTGCCGTGGCGTCAGCCTAGCTCACAGCAACCTCAAACTCCTGGGCTCAGGCGATCCTCCTGCCTCAGCCTCCCAAGTAGTTGGGACTACAGGCATGTGCCACCATGCCCGGCACATTTTTTCTATATATATTTTTAGTTGGCCAATTAATTTCTTTCTATTTTTAGTAGAGACGGAGTCTCGCTCTTGCTCAGGCTGGTTTCAAACTCCTGACCTTGAGCGATCCACCCGCTTCGGCCTCCCAGAGTGCTAGGATTACAGGCGTGAACCACCGCGCCCAGCCTGTGACTTCATTCTTGACAAATTTTTATTCCTTCAGTTATTGGAAAATCTTGCAAATGAAATCTAATAAATTACTATTCAAAATAATTGTAAAAACGGACAGGTTCATCAATGTAAACATACGATGGTAAGTGAATGCTATTATGCATGAACAACAAATATAACTAACTGTTTTTGGAAAATTACTTTAAAACATATGCTGCACTTTAAATTTTTGACTTATACCTCTGGAAAAGAGCTTTGGGGAGCTCCAGGTAACATTTTCAGGGTAAGTTGTGGAATAAGATTCAGTTCTACTTTCTATCAGCTATTGCCTGGGTCAAATTACTTAACTTCTCTTTAATTTATTTTCTTATCTATAAAATGAGGATAAATAATATCTATCTCGGGGGGCTGATATTAAATGAAACAATAGATATAAAGCACAAGTATATATTAAGTGCTTAATAAATGTTGCTGTTGATGCCAGCAGTGGTGATAACAATAGTGGTGAAGTTTGATAGCAATTTCTAGGCCCCGGAGCAAGCCAATCAATAACTTTCTGCATGAAAATTGCCTTTTCTATCTGCATCAGGTAAGATTTTTGTTTGCATACAGCAGACCACCTGGTTAAAAGTGGCTTGGTCAATATGAATCTGTTTTCCCCACCTAACAAGAAGCTCAGCGTTGCTATGCTTGAGTTGGCTCCATAGTTTACCATGTCAGCGTTCTGAGTCAGCCACCCTGCAGTTCTTTTTGGCTTTTGTGCCTGGCCACAGGATAGCCACACGCAGCTGCTCCAAACATCACACCCTCCGCATGCTAAGCAGGAAGGAAACAGGAATAGGTGTTCATCGGTGGCTTCTCACCCATTATCAGGCGGGAAAATCACTCTCAGACATGCTCCTCCCCTCCCCTGCAGACTTGCCCTTAGGTCAACTTCTTGGACTCTTGGCTGCCCCTAGCAGGAAAGGAGGCTGGGAACTGAGTCTCTGCAATTTCCAGCCACAACAGTGGGAATGGGGTCTGCCAGCCTGGAAAAAGGTGCACCTGCCTTTGCCACCTTATTATAACTTTGTTGTTCCTTTTCATTATCACCCAGATATATAATTTTCAAAGGCTCGTTTCAGGGGCCTAGGTTAAAATATAATGCCCTACCTCAGTCTTTACACAAATGTTCATTGTCAGAGGTAAATAAGCAAATACCCCCCTCTCCCAATGCAGCAGAACAGGTAATTGTCAACCCATTTAGAAATTTACAAATACCCTGAAAAACAGGGTAGCACTGAGCCAGATGGTCTCTCATGATTGTTTCTGGCCCAATGACTCACTCTTTTGTCCCTTGTGTTTCAGAGTTTCTTTCCCAGAAATCCCCCCTGATCTCATTCTCTGTTTTCTTCCTCTTCCATTAGATGGATCAAATGTCTTCGAAAATATCACCTTCCTCTTCTAGCAATGCAACAGCAGGAGAACAGTGACAGAAACAGTATGACATGAGGGACTGAGTGTGCCTTGTGTGTGTGTATGTGTGTGTGTTGTACAGGAAACGTGGAAGGAGAAAAACTAGTTTTTCTTTTTAATTTCATCCTGTTAACTTCCAAACATAAAATAAAAAATAGTACAACACCTTTCTGGTAATTCTCAGGCTTGGCTCACTCTCCCCTCTTCCCCACACCTCCCAGGCCGGCCCAGGGCACTCCTTGCTCCCTACCTGCCAAGAAAGAAAAGGGAAGGGGGTTAGCAAGATCTCTAACCGCTGAGGAAGGAAGGCAGAAATCATCTGGGCTGGAAGCTCCTTCTCTGCATCAGAGTAGACAGCAGAGCCACAGCAAAAACCTCTTCTGCTGCCTGCCTGTCAAAGGAAGCTCACTGTAGGACTCACCTAACCAGCTGCCCCGGGCCAGTCTTGTTCCAGAAAGATAACAAAGGAGCCCAAACATGGTGCATGCCTGACCCGAAGACAGTGTGGACCAGCAAAGTGGAGTCGAGGTGGAGAATAGTGTAAGCACCATTGAAGAAACAGGATCAAAATCATGCTGCATCAGCTAAAACGACTCTAAATAAAATCGAGTGGGATCAACCATGGGCCCCACAAGCATCAGATAAGGGTGCTGAGGCACAGCAGCCACATGAGAGAAAGAGCCCATGTTGTGGAGGGCAGGAAGCTCTAAGGCAGCAGCAGCAGCGTGACCAACCTCACTGAAGACGGGGTGACTTCTGTGTGTGTTTTCTACTGAGTGATGGGGTCCTCAAAGACCCTTCACAGATATGAAATGTCCACAACAGAGAACTGCGAATGGAGCCAGGGGTGACACCTGGAATACTGTCCTGTGGAGAAGCACTGATAAAACTGGTTGGGAATGTTCTGGAGAGGAAGAGACTTGAGCTCAGCGGAGCACGTTCCCTGTTGCTGTGGTTAAGTGCCCGGGTCCTGCTGTCTTAACCTCCTGAGCTCAAATTCTGCCTCTGCCGACTATTGGCTTCATGGTTTTGAAGAAACCATGCCTGCGCTGAGACAGCTACTAACCTATACAAGTGCAGAACTGTGAGTTTTAGCATCTGTTGTTAAATCCCTCCCATCTTGATTTGGATAATTTTGCAACTTACCGTAAGTGCCCGAGTCTATAAAGAAGTGGTTTTTTGGAGGGAGCTCTAGATAACATTTTCAGGAAAAGTCACCTATCCTTTGTGGATTACCTACTAAATAGGTAGTTCTCAGACCTCAATTGGAGAAATATTGTTAAAGCATTCCATTAGGGGATAATCCTATTAAATTTAGAGAATTTGGCAGGATGGGGATTTGTAAAGGAATGCAATGTTCTGTGGCAAGTTAAGTGTCTCTAAAACACTGAATAAATGTAATAACAATAACTCCTTGCATTCGTGAGCTGCCTGTAGATATCAGGTGCTTACACATGTGTTGTTTTATTTACTGTCTGTGGAATTATCAGAAAATCCTGCCTGCTGGAGACTGCAACCAGCCTACTGGCACTGAAGTTTCTGGCTATGGCTCTCTGTTCCTTGTGGCAGTGGTCCCCAACCTTTTTGGCACCAGGGACCAGTGTCATGGAGAATAATTTTTCCACTGGGGAAGGGATCTCAGGCGGTGATGCCAGTGGTGGGGAGCAGCTGTAAACACAGATACAGATGAAGCTTCCCTCATTGGTTCACCCGCCGCTCACCTCCTGCTGTGTGGCCTGGTTCCTAAGTTTCACAGAAGACAACTTTCCTACAAATGGGGGAAGGGGTCTGGGAGTGTGGGGGATGTGGGGGATGGGGAGTGTTGATGGGGCAGGGGGGTCAGAGCTCAGGTGGTGATGTGACATCCAATTCCTAACAGAAACCTGGCCAAGACCTAGGGGTTGGGGGCTGAAGATTTATAGGGTTGTCTTGGAGAGTAACTTTGTTATTGTCACTTTTTCATGGCTATAGTATTTCATAGGTAGCTGCCATTTCCTAGTAACCTCTGCTGCCCTTGATGAGATAGGGTATAACCCACCAGAAATAGCTATCCCCTCAAATAGAGGCTTTTAAACATTTGTAATGAATTTCTCAAGTGTGGTTTACAAGCCCACCTGCATAGGCAACATTTATGTTTTTTTAAAAACATAGACATACAGGCCAGGTGCGGTGGCTCACGCCTGTAATCCTAGCACTCTGGGAGGCCGAGGCGGGCGGATCACTCAAGGTCAGGAGTTCGAAACCAGCCTGAGCAAGAGCGAGACCCCGTCTCTACTATAAACAGAAAGAAAGAAATTAATTGGCCAACTAAAGATATATATAGAAAAAATGAGCCAGGCATGGTGGCACATGCCTGTAGTCCCAGCTACTCGGGAGGCTGAGGCAGAAGGATTGCTTGAGCCCGGGAGTTTGAGGTTGCTGTGAGCTAGGCTGACGCCATGGCACTCACTCTAGCCTGGGCAACAGAGTAAGACTCTGTCTCAAAAAAAAAAAAATAGTAAATCCTGCCATAAACTGCAGGACAAAACACAAATACATACAATGCAGGCATATAAAAAGAACTTAGCACCTTGGGAGGCCAGGTGGGAGGATCACTTGAGGCCAGGAGTTAAAGACCAGCCTCAGCCATTGCCAGATCATGTCTCTAAAAGAAAAATAAGAAAAATTAGCCAGGTGTGGTGGTGCACACCTGTAGTCCCAGCTACTTGGGAGGCTGAGGCAGGAGGATTGCTTGAGCCCAGGAGTTGGAGATTGCAGTGAACTACAATCCTACCACTACTGCATTTCATCCTGAGCAACAGAGCAAGATCCTCTCTCTAAATAAAAAGGCTCAGATATGGAGCAGTCCCAAAGCCAGCAAACCATACACCAAATCTACCACTAGGAACCCAAAGCTGGGACAGGCACAAAATTTAAGACAGAGCCAAAAAACTCAGTAACTAAGATAAATAATATCTTAATGCAGTATTTTTAAAAATCAAAATTAATGCAAAAAAAATCGATGATGAACAAAGTATCAAAATCTTAAATAAAGACAGGACCAGTATTACTCAAGGTTTCCTTTTGCCTCAGGCTCCAATAGAGATCTTCCCAGCACTGCCGGGACAGCTCTTTGCTCTTCCATCAGCAGGCTAACTGAGTGGTCCCGGTCCCGTCTTACTGTGTCCACAGGTGGAGCCTGGGACAGAGGGATGACAACCATTTTATCCTTATGTTGCAGTTGAGAAAGTTTGAAGTTAAAAGCCTAATTTCATTAACTTGACCACATTGTTCTTTCCTTTGAAAATAAAAGCTAGATTGAGTTTTGTAGTCCTCAACCAAACAGAATTTTATTCCAGTGACAGAATTAACTTGCCTAAAACATATAGGCTTGTAAGAAGCCTCACTTACTCTGCTGACGCTCAGTTTAAGGGACTCTCAGCAGCAATCGAAATGGCCAAATAGGCCCCTCTGTGGGGTGTCACTTTGCCTGAGATGCTGCTTCCTGATAGATACTTCTGGGTGTATAAAATTTTAAATCCTTTATAAACATCAATGATTGGCATAATTGGTGTAATTATAGGTATCTAAAAAGCAGAAAATGCCTATGTAACAGCTGCCAATAGTTGGTTTCAGGAAACATGCAGTCACTTGTGGAGAGCCAGGCTTAGGGTATAAACGCTCGGGTAATATTACTTCCAGATGGACGAGCTTGAATCAGAGATGGCACAGAGATACAGGGAAAGTGTTCCTGCTCACGGACCGGAGCCACGCGGGAACCCCGGGCGGGAAACGCTCTGAGGAAGGTCTCACCTGACTGCACAGCCAGTGTGCGCAGGTCAGACAACCGCAGTGGGCTCCAGCTGCTTTTATGTTAGGGAGGACTAGAAACGAATAGTTTTATTGATTTTTTCTTAGGGTTATTTTTAAATGTTCCACAGTTGTTAAAGCCTCCATTACTGGCAGCAAAATCAATTGGTGGTCCCTAGTTTACGTGTCTGTCTTCTACCAAATGGGCATGGAGGAAGTGGGAATATCTTGGATTTCTCTACTCCTTAAATACTTGGGGCTATTTCATTCATAAAATGCTTGTGGTTTATTGAGAAGTTCCTAAAGCCAATTTTGTTAGCAATATGTACTTGAACCTGCAAGCATTGCCCTGAACACCCTCTTGCTCTTTCAGAGAACATGTGGGTTTGGGTAGAGATGGGGAATGAATTGGGAGAAATTGAAACAATTTAGAGGAATCGACCCTCCAGCAGATTCCCAAGGCCTGCTATAGCTGACCTGCCAAAACAGTGGCTAGTTACTACCCTACAGCTAAAGAGATCTCCTCCCACATTTCCTGAAAGTTCTCATTTCATTTTGTCAAACTACCTACACTTCTACAAGTGAACAGTTTTATTGAAGTTAACTAGTATCTTCTTTTTAAAATGTAAATATATCTGGTTAAGAGACTGAGGACCATTTAATCAAAGTTTCAATCATATTGCTGTTATAACACCTACCTAACAGCAGCCGTAAAGGAAAGACAGTGGGTTTTATTTTATTTTGAAGAGACAGATTTCAATAATGATTTTGATAATAACAGTTAATTTTGAAGCATGGACCACTATCCAGGGCAGAACAGCCTGAAGGTTATGTGAGGGTTGGGGGATTTGGTAGGATCAACCCCGGGAGCTGGGTCAAATGGCCTCTAAATTTCCACTGTAATCTAAAAAGTTGAAAATTCTATGATCCGTGATTCTATGATCATATCCTAAAGCAGTGGGGCTTTTTCCATTTCTAAAGCAGAATCATTTATGTAAAATAGATGAAAGAGGAACTGCTCTGGTTGTGTGTATGTGTGGATTTTCTTTGAGCACATCTGTCTAAAGGAGAAAGAAAGGGGGTAGTGTAACTTGGGCTCTACGATGACTAGATAAGTGTGGAATCCCACAAAGTAGCCCTAAACCCAGCCCAAAATCTTTTGCCAATTTGCCAGATGGATGTTCCAGCTGCAGAATATAGTGTTAAATGATCAGCATCATGGTACAAGAAGAAGAAAACAAAAGTACCTGATGACATTGTGGTATGAGCCCATAACTTTCAGTTACTTTCAATGATTAAGAAAAGTCAACCCAGGCTGGGCACAGTGGCTCACACCCGTCATACCAGAACTTTGGGAGACTGAGGTGGGAAGATCGCTTGAGGTCAGGAGACCACCCTGGGCAACAAAGCAAGACTTTGTCTTTTAAAAAAAAATAAATAAAAAAGGAAAGTCAATCTAATTTTAAAATTTATCCTCAAATATGACTTAAATTTCCCCTCCTCTCCTCCTGAGTTAACCTGAATTGCATGGAGTAGAAGACACCTTCTCCCCTCCCACTTGAAAGCCTAGCTCCTCCAGTGTTAGGGAAAGGATGAGGGGCCAGGGAACAGGACAAGTACCCCTCTACTTTACTGACCACTGAGTCCTCTGTATGTCACTGGGAGCTAATTCTCCAGAAAACACCATGGCCATGGATGACCTTCTGGAAGCGGGTCATCCAAATGCTGCTTTCCCCAAGGGCACATATGTGGGTTTTTCCGATAGCCCCATCTGTCTTGGAGGACTCCAGCCAGAATTCTTCCTTACCACTCTAATTCCTGCTCCTCACAGGACTCCCCACAGCCTTTTTGCTTCTTGGATTCCTACTTCAATGTTTCAGGAGTCCTTGACTTTCTTCCTTCCTTCTTCTAATCTCATGCTCATTTGGACAGGGGGAGCACTGTTAAGGAGGAGAATATTGACTATGGTAGGGTCTATTCTACTCTGGATTATTGGGGTAAGGGCTTTGACTGGCCCCAATCATTGGACACTCTCTTCAGAATGTCATATATATAATCCTGCTTTAGTGCCAAAATTAGAGCTACAGGAAAAAAAATTAATATATTAAATACATAAAAGCCAAACTAGTCTGCCCGAAGTGAGGATATTGTGGAGGGTACAGGAGGAAGCATCAACTCTCCATGAACCTTGGGCTTACCCTCCCTTAGTATATGGAGGCCAAAGAAAGAATGTGAGAGGAAGTATGAAAGCCATTAGACCCCAGGAATAAAAGGAAAAAAGAGGGATGGGAGAATGAAAAATATAATTAATCAGTGATTGGTCCAGAAGTGGGCACATAACCCAGAAGCAGTCAGTTCACTACTTGGCAAGTAATTGATGAGAGGACTGGGTATGCACAGGTGTCTTAAAAGGGAATATAAGGAAATATGAAGGACAAAACAGGAAAAACAGAAGCAAGATTTGGTATTGGGAGAAGTCAATTCACATTAGGAAGGCTAGGAGATGGCCTGAGAAATATTAATTATCTGCATAGTCTTAATGCTAAGTTGGCAATTGCTTAACGTGCTCTCTAGATCTGCTGTGGATCTTAAAAGCTATTTCTCCAAGAACTCCCATGAAATTTCCAGTTCCCTTATAGTCTTCTATTTCTTTGCAATAAAGCCCCATGATTTCAAGTTCCTTGAGTAATTCTCTTCCTTGCAATCATAGAGTCTAGCAAAAAATAAGGCCAATAACACAGAAATGGGAATCAGCCTGGTGACTTCTAATGGAAGAAGAAAAAGACCCAGGAGAGTTGATCTCTGTTCTCATGTTCATTTCAGTAGTGCTAAAATCCCCACACTTGGCGCCATGTCGGTGTCAAGGCTATTTCGGTAATCATTCTCTTTTTTTTACTTATATATGTTATCAGAGATTTGGGATAGAAAAATCATCTCAGTATGATTTGCAGATGTCTTTACTTACATGCTAAAATAATCTGTTCACCTCTCTGGGGGGTAAAATGATTGTTTCAATGTTTGGTTTAATTTTTCACCATCATTCATTTAGACGTATCACTAATTTTCTCCCCAGCAACCACTTTGCACCTAACCAGTTCCAGGGTAGGAAAATTGTCAAAAGCCTATGTCTGTAACACAAGACCTAGCAATTTTCCACTTCTACCAGCTACTCAAGAAAAACTCCCACACATTTGGAAAGACATGTATAAGAATACATCAACAATAAAAACTGGAAATCCTCTTAGCCAGTGTTTCCTTAATTTACTTGATACTTTTTGGAAAATGCAGAGTACTTTTCACTTTCAGCAACATCTTCTTTCCACCCAATTTTTTTTCTCTCGTCTTTGGATTCACTGGGTGCTCATCCAAAAAATTAAAGCTGTTAGCAAATCTCCAAATGTATTTAGCACCACTTCTTTCAAAGACAGGCTTCTGGACCTACTTCTGCCTGGGGGAGGAACAAAGTGCAATGTGTTTTGAGAGCCCCATGACTTCCCAGGAACTTCAAATAAATTATTCAAAGTCTGGGGGGATTGGCAAACAGGGGAGATGAAAGGCACACAGAAGGAGTGTGGGAATTGGAAGGGAGAAAGCAGAGGCAGGACTGAAGAGCAGGAGTTTCAGAAAGACATTATTTTCACAGGTTTTAGGTGTTGCATCTGGGGAAGTGAGGGCAGGAACGGGTGGGAAAGAAAGTGACAATTAACCACACATACCACAGGAGCTAACTGATCTTTAAACAGGGCCTGGCCACTTAGCTCTTATCAAAAAAGTTCCATGCACCATATGTATTAGCCAACCATCATGCCACACTGCCTGGCATTCACTGCCCAGAGAGCCTACTAAGCCTAATAGTTTTCATTTGCCTCCTGCCTTTCAATTGTATGTTGTGTCAGGAAATAGCACATTCGTTATGTGTTTAAGAATTAGTCTAAAAAATTACATATTTGGGAAAATATCTAAAGAAGCAAGTGGGTTAAGTAAACGATGTTGCATTTTTTTCTTATGTCCTAGTCTTGGGAAAAAAAAAAAAAAGAAACCGCAAATGGACTATCATTTGAATGTCTTCTGTGTGATGCAAAGCAATTTTGTGTATTGGTGCACAAATGAGTTACAACGTTGTCCTTAAACAATCTTCAGGGTAAAGGAAGGCCCTACATGAAGCTTCCTGCCATGACTTGACTTAGGGCTGGCTTTTTGGCAGTACTCCATAAACCAATTGCCCTGAATTGAAACTGTCAGAAGAAAATAAAATGGACAAAATTTATTATCACCTGTATCTACGGACATACACACAGAGGTGCATTGTTAACTAAGGCCCAAACCAAAATGCAGCAGCCTGGTCAAACGGCCCCCTGGGAAATACTGTTTGGTGATGTGAGGTTTTTTTCTTTTTTCTTCTTTTTAACATAGAGAAGGAAAAACAACACATGCAGGAAACCATAAAACCCTTCAAGTTAACTGTAGCCAACGGTCAATCTCATTAGGATATAATGGGTAAACTATAGCCCTCTCTATAAAGGCTGAGTGCTCCTCTGAATAATTTCCAATTTTCTCACTTGCTGAAAGCTCTTTTTGGCAACAAAGCAGAAGTTCCACTCACTTTATTTATACCATTTCTATTCTCCTCTGCATTGGTTACTTCTTTCAAAAATCAGTCCCTGTGTTCATTTTTCAGCACACATTTGTTTAACTGGAATATATATATGTATTAACCCAGCTAATTACTTAAACTTACACTTTCACTGAGGATGGTAGGGATGGCTTGGGAAAATGGATAGTGAGGCCGAGGGCTGAGGGAAGCCAAGGGGCTGCTGAGCCTCACCAGAGGACCAAGGCCTTGGGTAAGTCTGTTTCTCTATTGCTGAAATGGAGAAGACATCTGTTTAGGGAAATCGGTTCCGGGCTGCTTCTAGGGCTCCGGACATAGGGCTCCAGTGCCCTTTTTGGCACTTCTGACCTTTTGACCTCAGACTAGTCATTGAACCATTCTCAACTCAATTTCTCTACGTAAAAAAAGAAAAGGGCGGGGGCAGGGAAATAACCCTTTGCCCGCATACTTATTGGGAGAATATGCTAAAATATCGTGGGGGCAGTGATTTCCAAACTTCGGTGAGCCTTAGAAATACATGGGGGGCTCATTAGTGCCCCACCCCCACAGTCTGTGGCCGGGAATTTGTATAGTCTCTACACTTAACGAGAATACCCAGGTCATTCTGATGCTCCTAGTTCATGAACCAGACTGGGAAACACTGATTCAGGGGACTTATTTTTAAGAACTTAGTGTCTTTTATGTTGCTGGCACTGTGCTAAGGCTTGTACATGCATTACTTTTTTATAGCAGCCCATGAGGTAAGGATCTAGCATTTAATGAGCCCAAACGGTAGGCCAGGCATTACAACATGTATTCTACAGGTGCAGTTTCACTCAATTCTCACAACAGCTTCACACATTTTTACATATTGGATAACATTCTATTTAACCATGTAAAACACTGAGGCTTAAAGGGGCTAAGAAATTTGACCAAGATCCTCCAGCTTGTTGGTCCTGGAAGCAGCATTCTAAGGCAGGTTCTCACTAGTATCAGGGTTCCTACTTACCACAGGCAGCATAAAATGCAAATAAATTTTGGAAGCTCTTAAGGCCCCATGGAAACAATGTAAATGTTAAGTCAACAAATAAGAATTTAGCATTTATTATGCACAAAGAACCTGGGAAGGCAAATTTGAAAATACAAGAAGTATTCAAAGCCTACTTCCTGTCCTCCAAGAATTCCAGTCTAATGGGAGAGAGTAGTTTGGCTATATTGGAGTTTTGGAAAACTGGAAGGTGGGCCAAAACCATTTTGTGCAGGGCCTTGAATAGCAGCATGTAAATTCAGTACTTTATCTTGTGCAAAGGGGAATAGTAGAAGATATTTGGAAGAGTTGGACACACCATCCAAGGGCCTGGAGATGCTTTCTCCCCACCCTTCCACTTTAGCTTTCAAATGATAGCCAGAGTGTAAATCCTAGAAATGTGTATGGAGATAATTTTCCAGGATAAATTGGAGGGGCAGAGGTAAATCCTAGTGAAGATGGGTTAGAGAGGTATTTCATAGGCCTGAAAATAAAAGGTGGGAAAAGTACAAAATAAAACAAAAACCACCAGAAAGAAAAATAAAGCATACCAATCTTGCACCCTAAAAATCCACATAGGTAAGATGGGTTTGTATTCCCAGAATTATAAGGTTTTTTTTTGCACATTTGTATCTTTCCAAATACTTCCTTGGGATCCCTCAATTGCTTTAAATTTATGATTAAGCCTTCTCACCCATGGCATTCCCTAAGACATGTCTTCTAATTCTTGTGTGCCCTACAAACACAGTAAATTCTTGGTAAATGGTGACGTCTACTTCCAGAATCCTTTAGTGCCTTCAGTGCCCCACCTCAGGGCACTGTAAGCACAAATCCAAAAAGGCTTTTGAGGCACTGGGCCCACCATATCAGCGTGCATGCTCTTTATTTTTCCTTGGCACTTAAAGGGATTCAACCAGGAATTGACAAAACTTGCTTAGCATTTCTGATGTAGCCAAGGGCCAGAAGCAGTGTCTTTAAAAGAAAATTGCTTGATATTTTTAAAAGAAAATCTGAAACGTAATCTTTTCTATCGATCCAAGTTATCTAAAAGAAAAAATCATACTAAATTGTTTGGTTTTTCAAGTTTATTATGCCTTGTACCACCTAACACATGAGTATCTCCTGTGAATGAAAACTGATTTAAAGGAAAGACAGAGTACAAAAATGTTTCTTACATTTACTCTACCACCTGCTAGGAAGGACACACACATTTTAGCTTTAATTTTTAAGAGCAATGTTATCAAAATTCTTAAAGAAAATATTTAAAGCATCTGCTCTTATATGGAAAGTCAAGGGAAACAAACATAATTCTAGGAGGAGAACCCTACAAAAAAAAATATACTTTGAAAGGTATGCATCATTTTTTTAAAAAATGCATGAAATAAACTTAATTTATGTCAAGATTTTGATAGCTTGGATCTGAAAAAAAGCTAAATAATCATATTATCATCACTATTATGAACAAAAATTAAATTTAAGCACTTTGCTATAGAAGAGTTCTTCCTGCTTTTGCAAAGGTCTTTGAAGAAACTTAAGATGCCATGTTGTTTTAAGGTCTTCTTAAAAAATGGGATATTACAATTGCAGAACACAAATTGCAATTAAAACTAAATATATTAGCAGCATACATGAAAAATATTTTGAAACTAATAGCTATCTTTAAGAGATGAGTTATATTTAAACACGTTATTTTGGGGGGGTGAAATTATTACTTCTTGAACAACAACAAAAATTGCTTTATAGTCTTCAAAAATCTCTTCTTCCAGCTCTAGGATGAAGGATATTCCCTTACCTACAAGCAATTCAGATGATTAAGAGATTATTTCCAAATACTTCTGCTTATTAACCCCTCCTCTCCAGCGCTGAACTAGAAGACATGTAAAATATACATTTTTAATTAACAGACATTTGGAAGTGAAGATGGCTTTTGTTAGTTAATATCAATTGTTCACTGAAAATAAACAGGAAATAGTGCTACTTAGCAAGTTGTATGTTCCAAACCAAAGAGTAATACTGGACCTAAGAAAATCCAAAGTACTTTTTCTCCTTGCATACAGGTCTCAATAATACTGCTGTGCCTGATGCTTACAAAAAGCATAAATCTCCACAAGCTGAAGTAAATGCTATGCAGCTTAGGTGGGGGAGGGGCTTTCCTCTGAGCCTTCATGGAACCAATGTTGGGCATGGCACAAAATGGAGACTTCAGCACCATGTTAACCTTTCTGCTTTTGAGAAAAAAAATGTATACACCTTTTGCATTTCCTAATTGGTAAAAACTTTCTCCTCCACAATCTACTGGTAATTTTAAAGGCTTATTTGTTCAATCTGTGGAAAACAATTCTAGCCACTGCTGGAGGTAAGCATGGGCAAGTCAAGGAAAAAGCAGCTTTAGGAGCATCAAGTTAAAAAAAAAAAATCCGCAAGCCAGTTTCTTGTGAAGAATTCTGTCCATGCTACCCCTCCCCCCTTTAAAATTTCAAGACAAAGAACATTTATTTAAATGGGGTAAACTCAGAAAATTCCTAGAAAGGCTACATAGAGTTGACACATATTCAGCTGATGCCATCACTTCAGGGTCTGGGCCTGCCAAATCTGGCCAAGAGGAATTCTAATATTTCTCAGTAAGATGGCATTTGACAGGCTCCTCTCTGAGAACTCACTTGTTTCAAAGCCAAGGCAGATTGTGTAGTCTCTGCTGTAGTCTACACTGTAAGGCCCTCCCAATCTTAGGCATTGGGCATAATAATGACAAAAGTCAAGATTTAGGGTTCAGTTCCAGCTGATTTTATTTCCTTCTCAAAAAAAGTTATTTACAGAAGGTATATATCAACAATCTGACAGGCAGTGAACTTGACATGATTAGCTGGCATGATTTTTTCTTTTTCTTTTTCCCCCAAATATTGTTTTTGTGGCCTTGAATTTTAAGACAAATATTCTACACGGCATATTGCACAGGATGGATGGCAAAAAAAAGTTTAAAAACAAAAACCCTTAACGGAACTGCCTTAAAAAGGCAGACGTCCTAGTGCCTGTCATGTTATATTAAACATACATACACACAATCTTTTTGCTTATTATAATACAGACTTAAATGTACAAAGATGTTTTCCACTTTTTTCAATCTTTAAACACAACAGCTATAAACCTGAACACATATGCTATCATCATGCCATAAGACTAAAACAATTATATTTAGCGACAAGTAGAAAGGATTAAATAGTCAAATACAAGAATGAAAAACGCAGTACATAGTGTCGCGAACTCAAATCGGCATTTAGATAGATCCAGTGGTTTAAACGGCACGTTTTTGCTTATAAAAAAAGTGCAAAAAAGATGTGGTTTACAAGTTAAAGCTACAGGATCCCTTTTTGCTGTAAATGCACCAGTTTTAAAGCCTCTGGACAGAACAATATTTCGTTTAAAAATCTGTTTTTCTTAAAAGCATACAGTGTTTGGCTGTTTCTCCTCCCCCTTTTACAAGACTAGAGTCGGAGGGTGGACACTGGTGGCAGGTTAAGGGATACTGTCACTTTAAGAAGCCTGCAGATTGAAGTGTAAACATGGAGAAATTAGGGGCTGATTTTTTAAAACTGTGTGAGATATTAACCAGCCGCCCTATTATAAAATCAGGAAATCCAAACAGCGATTTACACCGATTAACACCCCCTTTATATATTTTTTACAAAAATACACTGAGAAAATAATCAAACGTTTTCATCTCTCTTGTCTTTTTTTGTTTTTTAAAAGTGTCAAAAGTCTACATTTAAATATAAAAAATTAAAAGTTAAAACTCTAGCCCTTCAGTGAAGGAGACGTAAAATGGCGTGGGTAACAACTACTACCAAAAAAAAAAAAAAAAAACAGAAACAAAAGAAAGAAAGAAGAAAAAATGAAGGAAGGAAGAAATAAAGTAAAAAGAAAGAAAAGAAAGCAAAAGGAAAGAAAAAAGGGACAAAATAAGAAAAAATAATGTTTGGCCAGTATAAATACGTCCACATATAAAATGGCATCTGATTACATTTACAAGGAAAAAAAAATACGAGGATGGAGCATCGGTGAGGGAAAAAAACACGTCTTCTCATTTACACCTAGAAGGAATAAACACATACACACTGAGAAAAAATTTGGTCCTGAATTGTTTTTCTTAAAGTCCAGCACAGATTTGAGTTGCGTTTGAATCCTTTAAAGAGTTAAGAATGAAAAAAAGCTGGTGATAATTTTGTTGTAGGAATCAAACATAGCGCCATCTATCTGCTTTTTATATTATCCTACACTATTTAAAAAACTGCTCAACAGTCTTATACAGAAATCTTTAAAAGATAGACAGGATAACATGCTATATTAACCCCACCAGTGAAATAATCCAACACCATCACGATTCCGATTAAGAGAAGAAAAAAACCTTTTTTTCGCCCCCCCGACACCACTCGCCCTCCACTGCCCCTGCACCACGTCAAACAGTCTCCTCTCCTCCGCGCCTCCGGGTCTGGGGAGTGTCGCCTCGCCGATGTCACAACGAAAGCAGGCGGAGGCCCGGCAGCCGCCGCCGCCCGCTCCCGAACGTGCAGATCCGTTCCAGTCTGACCGCGAGCCCCTTCCAGTTCGTGTCCCGCTCTGCCCCCGCCCTCGCCCTGGCTGGCGCGGCTTCCGACCAGGCTCCCGGGTCACTTCTCAGCGCCGGTCACGCTGGCTGGCCTCCTCCCCTCAACATCTCCTCCTCCGGCTGCAGGGGCAAGGAAAAAAAAAAAAGAAAGAAAGAAAGAAAAAAAAAAAAAGAAAAACCCCAAACGAGAATTCGCCAGCGTGGAGTCTCTCAGTCCTCGGCGCTCCCCCAAAACATCTGCCATCCGCCAAATTCATCACCCCGGAGCCTTCTGTGTTCATCAGGCATTAAAAAAAAAAAAAAAAGAAAAGAAAAACAAGGGAGGGGGCGCGCTGGATTCCGCCGCCCCCCCCACCTCCGCCCCACTTCTCTGGACCAAAAAACAAAATACAACAAAAACACCGCGGAGGCGATGCGACAGGGGAGAGATTCCTGCAGTCTCTAGCAAACTCACTCGGCTTCTTGCCGTGGGTGCAGACAAGTCCGGAAGCTCGTTGGAAGGGGAGGGGGGGTCTCTTCAAGCCGAGGGGAGGAAACTCGAAGTAGCTTTTTTGCCATCAACAACAACATCAATAACAACAATAAAAGGTCGTCCCTGTCTACCCTCCGCCGCCTCCGCGTCCCTCCGGCTGGGCCGAGTGGGTCCCCGGCCCGGGGAGGTGGGGGATGGGAGCGCGGGTCCCAAACGCCGCCGCGCTCCTCTCCGGCGACGAGGACGCGGCCCAAGCCAGCCCAGCTCACTTTTTTTTTTTCCTTTTCTTTTTTCTTTTTTTCTTTTTCCCTTTTCTCTTTCAACTCTTCATCTGTTCTCTTCTTCTCCTCCTCCTTTTTTTCCTTCTCCTCTCTTGCCCCCCACCCCGGCCCTTCTTCTCCCTGCCCACGCGCCCGTCAGTAGGTGAAGACCAGGTTGGAGATGCTGGACTCGAGCCAGTCTCCCGAGATCATCTCGCTCACCTCGGGCGTGCAGTAGTCCGGGAACTCGAAGTGCGAGCCGGAGCCGGGCTCGAAGTTAAAATCCAGGTCCCGGTCTAGCGCCGACGAGGAGCTGAAACTGCCCAGGGACATGCTCTCAAAGTTTGAGCTGGGGTTCAGGTCGAGCAGGTCGTCTTCGAACTCGTCGTCGGAGGACGAGGAGCCCGAGGACGAGGAGGAGGAGGAGTGGGACGAGGCCGAGGAGGACGCGTGCGAGGGCGCGCTGGACGGGGCGGGCGAGGCGGCGCGCAGGCTGGCGTACCCGCGGTGGTCAGCGGGCGAGCGGCCGGCGGCAGGCGACGAGGCGGCGCTGCTGCGACCGCTCAGGCTCGGCCCGTCGGGCGAGCAGCCTGCGCCCCCCTCCTCGTACAGGCCCAGGGGGTCGCTGGGGTCGGCGCCCGCGCCCACGCCGCCGACGGGCGACGACGACGACGCGCCCAGGCCGCCGAACAGGTAGACGCGCTTCACCTTCTTCTCGGCCAGGTGCTTGCCCGGCGCGGCGAGGGCGGCGGAGGCCGAGGCTGCCGTGGAGGCCGAGGCCGAGGCGCTGGGAGTCCGCGCCTTGTACAGCGAGTGGTGGTCGGCGGCCGCGGCGGCGCCCAGGGGCAGCAGGGCGGCGGCCCCCGCCTGCTCGGCGGCGAAGGAGGAGGCGGCGGCGGCGGCCGCTGCCTTCCCGCTGCCGCCGCCGCCGCCGCCCGCCAGGATGAGCTTGGCGTGCGGTTTGCTGACCCCGCCGCCCGCGCCGCCAGCCACTTTGGAGCCGCAGCTCTTTTTCTGCGCGGGTTTGGAGTTGGCGCCGCCGCCGCTCGCGCCGCCGCCTCCTCCCCCCGCGTTGCTGCTCCCGCCACCGCCGCCGCCCCCGTGGCCCCCGCCGCTGCCACCGACCTTGTCTCCCTTCTCCCCCGGCTTGGAGGAGGCAGCGGCCGAGGAACTGGAGTTGGCGTTGCCGGACTTCACCTTCTTCCTGGGCCGGTACTTGTAGTCGGGGTAGTCAGCCATGTGCTTGAGGCGCAGCCGCTCCGCCTCTCGAATGAAAGGGATCTTGTCGCTGTCTTTGAGCAGCTTCCAGCGTTTGCCCAGTCGCTTGGAGATCTCGGCGTTGTGCATGTCGGGCGACTGCTCCATGATCTTGCGCCGCTCGATCTGCGACCACACCATGAAGGCATTCATGGGCCGCTTGATGTGCCCGCTCGGTGTCTTGCACCAGCTCGGGTCGTCGGCCTTGCCGCCGGTGGAGGCGGTGGACCCGGGCGTGGGGGAGGAGGCGATGCCCAGCTCGAGGCCGGCGCCCGAGTCCGAGCTCTCGCCGGCCAGCAGCGCTTCCGTGTTCTCGGCGTTGTTGGTTTGCTGCACCATGGCCCCGGCTCGGCGGGCGCCCACGCGCGCTCACACTCTCGCGGCGGCCGCGGCGCGATCGCCGGGCCCTCCCGGCTCCCCGGGCCAAACACACGCCGAGCGAGCGGACACGCGCGGCGGCCGAACTGGCCCCTCAGCTCCTCGCAGGGGCGGAGGTGGGCGAAGAGAGAAAAGTCCCCAAAAGATGCGGGGAAGGAGTACTCTGCCTCTCGCAGAGGAGTTATAGTTCCCAGGCTGGAGAGTCTTTCTCTCCCTCTCTCTCGCTCTCTCACCGCGCTGCAGTTTGCTCTGTTTCTCGGCTCTGAGTCTGGAGACCGTACTAAAGTGGAGAGGAGTTTCTTGAATGCTGGTTGCTGAAGCTTCCAATGCAAGTTTTCTCGCGGCCTCCCAGGCAAGTCTTTTTTTTCCCCCTGAAGCAGTTGTTTCCAGTTCACGAGCGCTCTCGGTAGCTCAGGAAAGCGACATAGTCTCTATCACTTAGTCCCTCTCCTACAATGCAAAGCAAAAAAGACTCTGGCTCCAGGACTCTCTGTGGGCGGAATCGGCACTAAGGAGTTTGTGCAATTATTTTGTTGCAAGGTAGGAAGCCAAAAAGCCTGCATGCAACAGACTGGCATGAATAAATGTATGTTTCCCCCTCCCTCCTGCAAGAAGGGAGCTGGTAATGGCAGAGTTCCTCCAATGCAGACTCTGAAAGAGCGTGCAAGAAATAGAGACCCGGGAGCGAAACAGGCCTCTTCCCCTCACACTCAGTTTCTCTTGCTGCAGCTTAGAGCAGACCCCAATTCCGCCTCGCGCCTCTTTATCCTTTCACAGTCTTGGCCGCAGCCAATCAGCCGCTGTAACCAACGCTTCCTCATGCCAAGCCCCTCCCCCGGGCTTCCCATTGGCTTGGAACCCGATGCAATAATAATCTCCGCGTGCAATGAGAAGCTCCAAATCTGACCTCATTCCAATTTACAGAGCAAACTTTTTAAAAGGGCTAGAAGTACAGCTGAGATTTCTGGTGCCTTTTTCCTTTTGCTCTGTGTGTGTGTGTGTGTGTGTGTGTGCGCGCGGGTGTGTGTGTGCGCGTGTGTGGTGTGAAGAGGATGTTAATGCATGAAATTATTAAGGGGAGAGACGGAAATGTATTCTAACCATTATGTTAGATAACAAGGGGCTTGGAAGGGGGGTTAGGGTGAAATACTGTAAATGGAAGCTTTCTGCTTAAAAGCCAAGTGATTATTTTTATTAGTTCTTTTCAGCATTGGAATAAAGAATCAGCCTCTATTGCAAAATGTGTTCCTCGGTTTCTTCTTAAAGACAGAGATGTAAAGGGGGAGGGAAAGCCACAACAATAAATCAATGGATATTGAAAACCATTAAGAAAGTGGTACCTAGACACCTGTCATCACAATTATTTTAACAACTCTAGGTACAGTGCAGATGTTGATGTATTGTGTAAATCCCTTCAGAACAATTTCTGTGTTGTTTCTGTAAGGCAGAGAAGAGGACTTTTTGCAATAATTGCTTACTCTCTTAACCAATCAGGGGTTAACTATGGTTATTTAGTGATTTAAACTCCCCTGTGAATCCTGGATAGCCCAAATAGAGGAGCTTTCCTTTGTAATACATTAGGCAGTACTGCATAATTACCTCAATAGACAGGTTTCCATAGAGTTTTATTCAGGATAATGGCAAATAAGGATGGAAATCTATTTTACTTTCTAGATATTTGTTTTCCATGTTTTCAAAATTAAAAATTGTTACACTCTCTATTCCTATCCTCCTAAAGCCCTCTTCCTCCTTCTTGTATTATTATTTCCTCCTATATACTTGTTACTTGAATCAAATGAAACTAAAAGACCAAGAGAAACTGTAGAAGGAGGTGAAAACTGGTAGCAGAAGAAAATGGAGCCTCTGGATTCATATTAGACCTGGCTGCTAATCCCTCCTACTGGATTTGTGACTGTGGGGATATGGCCAAGTCTCAGTTTTCCTCATCTGCGATATGGGCACCCTAGGAGCTACTTTTATACAGGATCATTGTGATGATTCAAATAGTTTGTAACTGTTAGTATAGGGCACCTGATGTATGATATTGTAAGCCCTGAATGAAGGTTAATAACCTTCCTTTGTAATTCAAATGCCAGAGACACTCCTAGTAAAAGCTTCATGTTGTTCAAGAGGCTAAACTTGAGAATGGCCACTGATGTGAAAAGTAATCACAGATTGTAGATGTGAACCACAGAGGAACAATAGTGGCAACCCTGTCATTCTAAAGATTTTAAAAGAGGGTAACTTCATGAACACTACTATGAAGAATTTGGCAAAGAAAGGGTGTCTAGGTATTCAGAATACATATTAATTTGGCTACAAAATTACTTCTCTTTTTCAAGGTCTGAAAATTAGAATTTTGGTAGAAATTCGCTTTCCTTAACACTATAATAGTAAACAAATTTTCTTCAAGCCAACCGTAGGCAGGTAGAGCCAATCCAACATAATTAAGTCAGCTTTCAATTCAGATCAAGCTAGTTGCTGGGTAGTAGATTTCTATTTATCTTGTCAAACTTTTAAAGTATGTAGGCTGGCAAGAGGCCCAGATTGTCAGATTTAGAATTTTACTGGAAAGAACACCCTATGGAGACATCTGACTGGATCTCTAAGGATCAACCACAAGCAAGAATGTTTTTGTGAGTAAAAGCAAATAATTTTTGACCATTAAGTATTCAAGTTATACACTTTTTTTTAAAGAAGGGGAAACTAATCCTAAAGAAAGAAACCTGAAAAACACAAACACACAGGCACCTTTTTTGCATAAGAATGTCGGTATGTTATACATTTCATTTTCTCTGGTATACATAAAAACACACCCCTAAATATTATCAATCTGGCATAAAAATTATTCTAAGAAGTCTATTACCTGTAAAATCAATGTTTTCACTAGGATACAAAAAGAGGATAAATATATTTGTTTGGGGATTTATATCAACTAATGATTTGAGAGTGTAGCTTGTTTGATAATTCAGTCAAGATGAGTATCAATATTATTTATTTTATTTGTAAAGTCATTTATGCTTCCACCATTGAAAAGGATGGGTGAAATGTGGAAGTTAATCAAAGCATTCATAATAATTATGTTTCCACTGAACGTATACATATTTTTTTAGAGGGTGACTAAAAAATAGCCACTAGCCTCATTCTTTTGTTAGACATACTTTCTGTATTTCAACAAATCCAACAAATTTTAAGACACACCATTATATGTCACCAAAGAAGAAAAACTTCCAGTGAAACTGTGATATCCCCCTAGTTGTAAGATGTCTCCCTATTTCAGAGGTGTTGAAATGAAAAGCAAAAGTTCCTCTTAGAATTGATGAAATATGGCATTAGTAACTTCTGCTAACTTCATAAGATGATTATGGTACATATATATGCTTAGGCTCCCAAAGTAGGTCTGTTCTTCTATGTTAGTTAGTACTTGTCTTAGAATGTAAGAAACCGTGACAAATGGCCTTTTATTAAAGTCATCTTTCTCACCAACTAAGTTTGTGCACACTGGGATGTATTTGGCCTCTGAATACGAAATAATGAGAAAAGATTTCTGTGTTGTTGGTACCTAAATTCATATGCTTTGTAACCGATTTTCTATTACTGACATTTTTTTCCCAAATACCAGATATTTGGTGGCCCCTACTAAATCAGTACTCAGTGTTCCCTCTGCTGGCTTTGCAGTACATGAAGTAATTCTTAATGCTACTCTTTTAGCTGTATTAACTGAAATTCAAGATAAAAAAAAAAATCAAGATTTTTTACAAAAAATATACTGCTTCAGAATAATAAACTAATTGTCCTTATTAGCAATGATGTTAGATATTTCAATTAAGGTAAATATTTTATCTTATTTTATTCCATTAAAAACAGAATTCCATTTAAGATGTAAGTGTAATATCTGCTAATGCATTTCTTATCTTCTGTTCTCACACACCTGCACAACATAAAATCTCACATCCATAAAATGGTATGGGGTATAGATGGAAATAAGATTCTATCCCACTGCTTAATATGTTCCTATAGCATGGGAGGGGGGCTGAATGGAAATTAATTTAACAAATGTCTTGGATTTGCAATGATTTGCAAGATTTTGCCTTGCCTTCGTTATAGATGTAGGAGTTTGACCTGACAAGTATCAATTCAAATAAAATAAAGTGGAGGGGGGTGGCGGGAGAAGAACCCTTGCATTGTCACTTTAGTTGACAGGGAAGAAGCCCTGGGAAACCTGATGTCATTGGCCTTTCCCAGGCTTTTGGTTCTACACTTTGTGGAAAAGAATCCTCCCTCCGAGCCAGCCTGATTTACTTCTCAATCAAGTAGACAAACATAACTTGCACTTCATCCTCTTGGGCTGATGAAATTGTACTGGAACTGGATGGGCGGGGAGGGTAGGGTTATTGAAAAATAACATATGGAAGTAATTCTTATTTGCAAAATATCAAAACAGGATTCTGGGATAAATGACATGTATGATTTATTTTTACTCTTAGAATAAGCTAAGAAATAAGAAACCTGCATTTCTAATAATTTTTACCATTTTCCTCTCATAACCAGTGACCAGCACATAGTAGGCTCAAGTAAGCTCTTCATACCAATGCCAACACATTATTCCTTTTCTCTCGATTTTCCCATGAGAACAAACAGAAAAACGAATGTCTGCATGGCCCACGTAGACTGGAAACATCAACACCGGCTTCTGCTCCATTTCTCGACGCGGAGGCATGGCACCCCCGGAGAGCTTGGCTTTGCTCCGCAGCCAGCCGGCTCCCAACGCGGGGAGAAGCAGCCGCCAGGTGGCAGCGGAGAGCCTCCCTCGTCCGCGAGGAGACGTGGGAAAACGTGGGGACGGTCAGATTTCTTTCTTCTCCCCCTTCCTCCCCTCCCGAACCTCTATCACTCCCCACCACTTTACCTTCTTTAGGTAGCAGCTTAAACGATCAGCGGTAATGGGGTGTGTCGGTGAATTCTGATTTTTTTTTTTTCACAAATCTTAAGTTTAGGGCAACCAACCGCCGCCTCCTGTTCACTTGTCAGGAGTTCCCAGTGACTGGGAAAGCCAAGACTAGCCTCCCGTTTGGACCTAGCAACCGAACTCGGGAGATTACCCATTCCCGTGTCCGTATCTTCCTGCCGAAGGGAACAGGTTCGGATGCAGTTTCTCCGCCAGCTGCTCTCCGGCTTCGCACAGCGACAGAGGCGGCGCGCTTTACTTAAGGACTAGCAAAGGCCACCCCTCCTCCTTGGGGGTGGGGGGAAGAACAACCCAAAAAACTAATAATGGTCTCCCCGGCCAGAACGCCGCTCCGGGCGAGCGCAGCGACTCGGCCTCCCCCGGCCCAGACCCGCGAGGACCACGGCGCTCAGCCTGGTTCCGCGCGGCGGCCGAGCCTCGCCTTCCGAGGACAGTTGCAGGGAGGAAGCAAACTGGAACCGACCCAGCCTATGCTTTTTGCAGGAAAGTCTTCCCTACTGTAAACATGTTTCGGGCGAGCCTGTCAGCAGCATTTTAACACCCGTCTTCCGTTTAGGTTTTACGACTGGGGAAGGAGCTGGAGAGAGAGACACACACACACGCGCGCGCAGCCCAAGTGAGGACGCCCCCGCGCCCTCGCGGGCTCCCCTCCCTCCTTTGAAGTTGCCACCAGCCACCGCAAGCCGGGAGGTCGTTCCCCGGTCCCCGGCTCCTCCGTCCCTCCCCCTCAACCCCCAGAGCCGACTCGGCCCGCGGCGACGGTGCCCAGTTCCGTCGCTGACCGGAACTGCCTGCCACCTAGGCCCCTGCTCTCTCGGGTGCCCAGCACCCCTCGCTCCGGACACCTAAATGCTCTCTGTAGCCTCGCTAGGACCGCGCGGGGCGCGCAGTGCGCCTGGGACCCACGCCCCGGCAGGCACGCGACCTCCGTCAGCCGGCGGGGCGCCCCCCCCGCCCCCGCAGGCTGAGGCCGCACGGAGCGCGCAGTTGCAGCGTCTCCCTCAGGAGGCAGAGCGGAGTGTGTGCGCGGCGCGCGGGGGGCGGAAAAAGAGCGAAGCGAGGTCGACAATTGGTTGCACCCGAATCCTCAAGCGTCCCTTCCTCGGGGACCTCGGAGGGACAAGCGTGCATCGTCGCTCTCCCTCGCCCCTCGCTGACCCCGGGAAGGCTGGGGTGGGGGGTCGCTGAGTCCACGAGGGCGCGGAGGCGCCGGAGGGTGGCAGGTGCCCTTGCCAAGGGGTGCGCCCGACGCTGCGGGCGATTCCACCCCCGGCACCTGTAGGAGGTGGTTTCAGGTCAGAGAAAGGAGCATATGGCAGGCAGATAACTGGGAGAGGCTGCGCCCTGGGCGCAGTTACTTGGAAGCCAAGCTCTGCGGAGGAGCTCGGCTCGTTTTGTCCCCCTTGGATTCGCTGGTCTCACTGCCTGCCCCGCCCCGGGCGCCCCGAAACCACCCCAGTGGCCCGGGCACGCCCCGCAGGCTCCCCACGCCCAGCCCAGCAGCCAAGCAGAAGCAATTACAAGTGGAGCCCCGTGGGGAAAGCTGATTTCGCTTATGGAAAAACGCTTGAACGAGAGCCACGCTAAGCCGACGTTAGCGAGCCGGCCGACCTGCACGGGGAGGTTTTGCGAGGGCGGGTTCAGGCGGGCGCGTCTGCCAGGCAGGGAAACCCGCCGGGGAGTGGGCAGAGGGAAGCGAAGCAAAATGTCAGAGAAGAGAAAGAGGGAGGGGAGGAAGAAAGGCTCTTCACTGCAGAGAGGGGAAGTGGGAAAGCACGGAGACTGCACTGGCTGCCAAGCGACGCGGGTCAGAGAACAGAGGCGGGCGCGTGGCGGGCAGCGGGCGTGGGACGCGCGGACTCGCCAGGCAACCGATCTCCTGTCCCCGCCCCTGCTCCCGCAGAAGCGCGACGTCACACGCGTTGCAAACTGCGGTAGGGGCGCTCGTAGGGATTGGGGGGTTGGGGTGGGGTGGGGCAGGGACCAAAGAACCCAGTGTCCCAGAGCGCGCCGGGAGTGCTGCACACCTGGCTCCTGGGACTCGCCATCTGCTCCCAGCTACGCCTCTCGGGCCAGGGGTGTGGGCCTGGAGAAAGATAAGAGTGCTGCGTGGGTGTAGATGGCTGCGCGTCAACCGCCGCGGCGAACTCAGTCCATGGACGTTTACGGCGTTCCTACTGTGTGCGCGCGGCACAGCCTCGGTTCCCTCCAGCTGCCGGGCTCAGGAACTGCACCGTCTGTTCTGTTATCCAGCAAGCTAGAAAAGAATTCTGTGTATATTGCTGTAAAAATTCGAACAATAATGCATAAGCAAGTAATTCTTAAGCCAAAGAGGGTGATTGAGATAGTTGGGAGGTCAGAAGTGTTGGGTCTGGCACAGTTACGCTTATAGAGGTGTTTGTGATTTTTCACTGCTTCCTGAAGCATGAATCTCCCCATCCTTCCTGTTCCACACTCTTGCAATACACAGATCAAAATTAAAAATAACAAATTAAAAAATAATTTTGTGACACTATCTGACTGTCACGGTTCACAGATAACTGAAGGTATATCCTTAAAACTCTCAAACTTAACTCCTTAATTTAAAAAAATCAGACCCAGAACACTGTTTTATTGTAACAGATATTTAGTAATGTAACTTTACTATTCTGAAATAAAATTCTACTGTGCACACAAAATTTTAAAAATCAAGATAGTGTTCAAACTACAATAGAAAGAAATACCAGGTGTATAATTCATAATAAAACAATATATATTTCATGTGTGCATGGTAGGGCTATATTTCATTACAACACCCAAAATGTTGTTCAAAAATTTAAAAATTCTCCCTAGGGAGTATTACTGCTGAGATGTCAATTTTGCGCTATGGGTGCCAGGCAAGTTCTAAATAACGGGGATGCTGTTGATAGTCTGAGTTCCTGAATTTACAGTGGATGTGATGGATTCTAGTAATAAATCAGTGTTCTGGTATTCCTGCCTTTATGTGGACCTTTTCCTCACTGACTCTGGATTTGGTCCCTGACTTGCTTAGGGAAATGAGGCATTAGCAAGCATGAGACAAACAGGCTTGACAAATGCCCACACTTAGGTTTTGTCCATTGAAACCATGAGACCATCACGTTGTGAAGAAGCTAGTCTAACCTACTGGAGGATGAAAGACCCCATAGGGAAAACCAAGGTGCCCTGTCAACGCCAGCATTCCCGGCATGTGACTGAGCCCATTTTGGATGCTCTCATTTCAGCTGGGTTGTCAGATGACTGCAGCCACATGAGTGATCCCAGATAAGTCCAGCAGAAGAACCACTGACATTGAAAACCCACAGAATTATGAGAACTAATAAGTTGTTTTAAATCACTACGCTTTGGGTGGCTTGAGGACAGAGTAGTATTAATTAAAATATGATGTGATAGATGACAAAATGCAAGCCACACAAGAGGGTAACCTTCTCTTAATGACTCCAGATCTTCATTGTGAATTCAGTCAATATATTCTTCGATGCCCATAGTGGATATAGGGGTTAGCTAGAATTGAATCACCCCAGACACCTTATCTATCCTACTTCCAAATTGTGCTCCTTTGCCACTTTGCCAGATTTCCCTGAAATCCTTTCTCTGGGCAGGAGGCCTGCTGCTCACCAGCTTGGTGGTGGTTTTTCTCTGTCACTCCTTCTGATGTCTGTAGCCTTTCCTGACCAGCTCTTCTGGCTCCACTTTTTTCCTTGTTCTTTTTACTTTTTCCTGGTCTCATTTCTTTCCATTTTCTGCTACTGCTTGAGTATTTATTTACTTATGATCAGTAAGCATATTAAGCTTACTATAACCATATTAAGCCTTTAATAGTTTGCTTCTTTAACTCATCTTTTTTTTTTTTTTTTTTTGAGACAGAGTCTCACTTTGTTGCCCGGGCTAGAGTGCTGTGGCATCAGCCTAACTCACAGCAACCTTACAACTCCTGGGCTCAAGCGATCCTGCCTCAGCCTCCAGAGTAGCTGGGACTACAGGCATGAGCCACCATGCCTGGCTAATTTTTTCTGTATATTTTTAGTTGGCCGATTAATTTCTTTCTCATTTTAGAGATGGGGTCTCACTCTTGCTCAGGCTGGTTTCGAACTCCTGACCTTGAGCGATCCCCCCGCCTCGGCCTCCCAGAGTGCTAGGATTACAGGCGTGAGCCACCACGCCCAGCCCCATCTTGGCTTTTTTGCCATTGCTTCTGCTTGTAAATTTCTTTCAGTCTATTGTTGGGGGCAGAATGAGTATCAATGCTCTAGACTCTGCACAAGTGTGTTCATATAGGGCGTAACTGCAATGCCACGGGATATGGTGTTAATCAGGGCTCTCCAGAGACACATAACCAATATGATATATATATATGTGTATATATAGATCTATATATATATAGATCTATATATAGATATATATAGATCTATATATATATATATGTATATCTCAGGTAGGGCAGTGGTCCCCAACCTTTTTGGCACAAGTGACCGGTCTCATGGAAGACAATTTTTCCAAGGACGGGGCTGGGTGAAAGGGGGTTGGAGGGCAGGCAGAGCAGCTGGTTCCTAACAGGCTTTGGACCTATATGGGGGACCACAGAAGTAGGGGATTGGCTCACATGTTTATGGGGGCTAACAAATCCCAAAATCTGCAGTCAGCAAGCTGGAGACTTAGGATAACCCAAGTCTAGTTCCAATTCAGAGCAGGGAAAAAACCAATGTCCCAGCTCAAAGGCAGTTAGGCAGGAGAAATACTTTCTTACTCAGGGGGAGGGTCTGCCTTTTTGTTCAATTCAGATCTTCAACAGATGAGGCCTGCCTACATTAGGAGGGGCAATCTCTTTACTTGCTCTGTGAATTTAAAGATTAAATTCCTCCAAAAACACCCTCACAGAAACACCCAGAATGTTTGAACAAATATGTGGGCACCTTGTGGCCCACTCACGTTGACACATAAAGTTAACCAGCACAGATGATTACACCAGTCCCAACTTAGAGAAATAATTTTACTCAAGGATGGCCTCTGTCTATAAGTTGAATGAGCATCCACCCGGAAAAGGTATGTTTATGAAAAAAAAAGGGAAGATCTTCAACCACCCCTTCTGATATCTTACCCCTCCAACCAATAAATAACAGCAAAGTTTCAATAATTAGAATTCATCCCCTTAGATTATAATGTGTATATTTTTTCTAATTGAAATGCATGTGATCAAGAAAGTATTCTATTGAGCTGCTATTAGACAATGGTAGCTTACAGTGCAGTTATTTATAATAACTTTTTCAATAGGTTTAAGTAGGTTTTAACATGAGCGAGAGCAGCCAGGAGAGAGAAAGGGAGATCATTTTGAGAAGGCGTGATTTGAGTGTAGTGCTCTCAGCACAAGGGTATGGTATGACAGATGAGAAAAGGAAGAGAAAAGTTAAAATTCACTGCCCCCCTTAAACATATAACTTTACTTTCTTGGGATTGGAAAGTCCCTGATGTTAATATGCAAGATAGCATCACTAAAATTACTTCGAGTTTAAGGTATGCTATAGCTTAACTCAGTATAGATATAGCTTTCCTTGTCATGTATATGCCTCAAGGGTAAAATGAAAGAGAAAAAAAGACTCTGAAGGAAACTATGAACCATGTAATTGAAGGATATTCTTCACTAACCTTCTTTTAAAATTTATTTTATTATGATAACCATCGCCTGTTATATCTAGTAGCCCAAACCACAGTTTCTAGATTATTAGAATTTGAAGCTCTTTTAAAAAACAACAACAATCTGTGATAATACCATCTCTTTGTGTTAGTGTAGGTATTCCTTACTGTATTTTGCCTGGATAAAATGGACTATGCTGAGATATAGACATGTCCTGAAAACTCAATGATTCAATGTATTAAAGTTATTTCTTACTGATGCACAGTCTACTATGGGCCCAGCAATTCTCCAGGGTGACTCCCTTTCCCAGCCGTGGCTCAGAGAACCAGGGTGAGTGGCTCCATATCTAAGCATGTGACCTCCTTTGTTGCCATGAAAGAATGCAGAGAACCCTCACTTACTCTTAAATGCCTCTACCTAGAAGTGACACATCTCATTTGTGCTCTAGCTCGTTGGACTTAACTAGGCTCATGACCCTGCCTGAAGGTTTGGAAATATGGCTTTCCTCTATATCCCAGGAAAGAGAAAAAAGTGCATATAGGTGAATACTAGACATTATTCCACATTACCTATGGAATTGATATATCTCTAAATTTGCTATAAAATTTATAGCAAATTTTTAGTGAATTTATTTTAAGTAAATACGATTGTCTTTTTAGCTACAATATGAAATTCAAAGGTATGCTCTCCCAGGAAAATTTTTTTCCTGGACTTATATTTTAGAATATTGTTCTTTGTTTTATGAAATCACATTAAGACTCAAAACAAATCATTAGACATGAATACTATTGCTTTTGAGTATCATGTGGTAGTAACAGAAAGCTATCATAACTAGAAAAAAAGACAGATTATAAAAATCATGTTTTTAAAGATATTGGAGATATATTGAAGCATACGAGACTAGAAGAAATAAATTCTAGAGAGAGAGAAGGTTTTATTACATGAACTGAGATTGTTGGCCACTTGCTTGCCTGGGGGCATTTGCTGATTCTGGGCACAGGCTTTCATAGACAGAGCAAGCAACTATACTAAAGGGAAAAAACAGAATTTCTTATGACCATGTGGGTCAGCATGGACAAATTGGAATCTACACGATCATCAAATGAATAGCCATTTTCCCCCATAGGACATTTGCTGAGTGCTAGGGCAGTATAGTTGACTGGTAGGCTGAGCCACAACAACAGAGAGAAATCAGCTGCAGGCCAAGTCACGCTAGGGGAAAGGACCTGCAAAACAAAACAAAACAAAATGTCTCCATTCCAAAATATTTGCCAGATTTTGAACCTGGATGAGGAGGGAAGCTAAATACCTAAGCCCCAAACATCTGAAGGACAGACGTTTTAGGATGAAGGAGATAGAGACAGAAACCTACCAGTCTCTCAATCAAAACTATACAGAGGCCATGCCTAGAAAGGGGGTGGGCTAGAATGGCAGAATAAAATCTCCTGAAGTCTCCTGGTACTTAGGAAACAAAGTTCCACTGGTGAGTAGAATCTGCAATGAACTCAAGAAGGTCTGGCCCTCAGGATAGTTGAAACTACAGACGGACTGAGTCTAAAGGTGTAAGCCAGCCCCAAACTAATACCATTCCTAGTTGGGTTGAGATGATCAGCTCCTTACCTTGTCTGTTTAAGAGACAAAACTACAAACTCTCTCTGGGCAGAGAAAGAGCAACAACTTCAATTTCTACAGTACTTTTATATAAAAAGTTCATCATCATACAAAACAATATTATGTGATATGCAAAAATTCAGGGAAGATATAATCCATCAAGACAAAAAGTAGACAATAGAAGCAGACCCATAGATCATCCAGATGTTAAAGTTTATAGACATGGACTTTATTATAAATATTTTTAATAGAAGGAAATATGAAAAAGTAGATAAAAAATAAAACACTTACTTGGAGAATTAGAATCTTTTAAAAAAAGAAACAAATGGCCATTCTAGAAATGGAAAGTACTCTATCTTTTTTTTTTTTTTTTTTGAGACAGAGTCTCACTCTGTTGCCCGGGCTGTAGAGTGCCGTGGCATCAGCCTAGCTCACAGCAACCTCAAACTCCTGAGCTCAAGCAATCCTTCTGCCTCAGCCTCCCGATTAGCTGGGACTACAGGCATGCGCCACCATGCCTGGCTAATTTTTTACATATATTTTTTAGTT
>CAUYRT010093758.1:0-35797 GCA_963574885.1 Lepilemur ruficaudatus
GATCCCGTCTCTACTAAAAATAGAAACAAATTAATTGGCCAACTAAAAATATATAGAAAATATTAGCCGAGCATGGTGGCACATGCCTGTAGTCCCAGCTACTCGGGAGGCTGAGGCAGAAGGATCGCTTCAGCCCAGGAGTTTGAGGTTACTGTGAGCTAGGCTGACGCCACAGCACTCACTCTAGTCTGGGCAACAGAGTGAGACTCTGTCTCAAAAAAAAAAAAAAAAAATTTTAATTTAAATAGAACTGACTATGAGGTATGCAGTAGGAGTCTGTGTAGAATTCCCTTGAATTTCACACAATGGCTATGGGATAAGAGAAAGTTCCTAACTGTCCAACAGGACAGGTTGCAGTGGCCTAGATTAGCAGACATCTGGATATTATCCCTACATTTCTCTAAGTAGAATGAGGAGATACAGAGGCAGCCGTTACTAATTCCCACTCCAGCCCACTGAGGATCTTGTACAAGATGCCCCAATCCCTGGAAGCTCTGTCTCCTGAAATTCCATCCTGGTCACCCCCCGACCCGCCCAGAGTCAGCCTGGCTGGTCCCTGGGAATGCTGGACTGAGGAGGAGGCACTGGAGCAGGAACAGGCATAGGATTTTACTCGTACAGATATGAGAACACTTAAAAGGTAAAATAAGCATTGCCCCTTTCAAAGTGGTCACCTTGGTGGACTAAATGATACACTTATCCGAACAAACAGTGATGCTACTATTTCTCACATTTTTGGTCCATCTTTTTTATAAGTCACAAAAGGCAAACAGTATCATTACTTTAGACTCATTCCTTCTTTTAAACCCCAGTTTAATCATCTATTCATCAGGCCTGACTCCAAATAAATGGACATTCCTCATTCTTTGCACTCCCTCCCTTTATTAAAATCATTCCTTTGGATATTTATTTATGGATCTATTTCTCCATTGTAATAAACTTCTTGAGATCAAGAGATTTTCATTCTCCCCTCTACATGCAACACAGTCTGGCTGTGTCAGGCACATAGCAAGTGCTTAATCAATGTTTGTTTAATAAATAAGTGTAGAGTTTTGGAAATTAAATTTATTCTTAAAGGACAAAAGTTTGCTTCCCCATGAGGGCTCTGGACTCTGAAGACTATTCCAATATGGAGTTCACATATGGAGTCACGATGTCCTTGGACAATCGGAAGACTATTCTAATATAGAGTTTTCATTCCTTGAGCCATGGAAACTTCTCAGGAATTAGTGTTCAAAGGATGGCATGTCACTGAGATGTAAAAACTCTGCTAGAATTCTTAAAATCCTGATCACAGACTTTCTAGATCAGTACTGTCTAACAGAAATATAATGCAGGCCACTTATATAATTTTCAGTTTCCTAGCAGCCACATTAAAAAAGATGAAACAGGGAAAGTTAGTTTTCATAAAATATTAATAACATATTTTATTTAACCCCATGTATCCAAAATTTTATTTCAACATATAATCAACTTAAAAAATACTGAGATATTTTACATTCTTTTTTGTTGTAGTCCTAAGTCTTTGAAATGTGGTGTGTATTTTATGCTTATAGCACATCTCCATTCAGAGTAGCCACATTTCATGTGCCCAGTAGCCACGTGTGGCTAGTAGCTACCGTGTTAGAGTGGTTTTAGACCCGCCTCGTAACCCTTTGGGCTAGTGCCTCCTTGTGATCAATACCTTTTTCGGGCGGACTGCAGGGGGCAGCAACGGGCAATGACTGGATGTGCCATGAGTGGCCACTTCCGTACTCATTTGCCCTCTCTCCCTAGGCCCAGGCAAAGGGGCTAGCGATACAATGGGATTTTGCTCAAATCAGAACTTTGAATGCTTGTGAAACACACCAGATTTCATGGTATCAGTGCCAACCACATTTTGCTTTCTTGGGCTAGTTATTTCCTTGATGATTTTCCTTATTTCAGTCCAATTCAGCTTATGGAGAGACTCAGACAAGAGACAAGTGGTAAATGGTAGAGCTGGTGGGACTTGAAACTTGATGTAAGAAGAAAGGAGTTAGGATGACTCCTCGGCGATTCCCTTGCTCATGCATGTTAGATGGTGGCATTGGTATCATTACCTGGGAAGAGAGCATGGCCAGAGAAGCAGGTGTTGCTAGTTTCAGAGCCTCTCGGCTTTCCAACACCTTGAGGCTGGGAAGAGGAGGAGCCAGCCCAGGAGGCCGAGGGGACAGCTGGCTAGAGACGTCCTGCCTGGAGGAGATGCTGAGAGAAGAAACTGTTTCCAGAAGTAGGGAGTGACCAGCTCCTGGAGGCCAAGTGAGCCTGTAGATGCAAACATGTGAGACACCAGAGGAGGACTGAGAAGACAGGCTCAGGCAGTGAGCAGAGCAGAATCAGGATGGGCTGAGGATGGAGTCGGCAGGTGACACGGATTGGACAGGCCTGGGCGAATGGCAGGGCCGGGTCCCAGGAGGACTGCTGTCAGGACCAGACAGTAAGCACTGCACAAGGGACCACACACAAAACAGGACTGCAGAGAAGCCCCAAGGACCACCGTTAGCACACTCATTGCCCTGGAAACACTACCCCTCCACTGTGTTTTTCTCTTACATAGAGCAAAACCAGTGACCTCTCTACCCCAAGGGTCCTATGGACTCAAAGTGTGTGGTGGTTCAAGCCCACTGAAATTTAGCACAACTTGAGACCTTGGTTTCTCAGCATTGAACTTGTTTAGGAATTTTATGAGAGAAATTCTTATTCATATAACTCATCTAAATGGTCTTCAATAGGGAATTGGTTAAATAAATTACGGAACATTCAAACATTGCAATAGTAAGCACTTGTTAAAAAGAATGAGTGAGAGTTGTGCATATTGACAAAGAAATATGTACAAGATTCAGTATTGAGTGGGTAAAGCGAGTTCAGAGCAGTGTAGAGAGAAAGCTCACTTTTGAGGGGGAAGGGGATTTGTATACATATACATATTATGCACTTACGTTTATGCACCTTGTATATGCACAGGAATTTTCTGAAAAGATGAACAAGAAGAATAAGAAGAATAATCGTCTCTGGGGGAGGAGCTAGAATTCCGAGTGAGAAGGAGATTTGCCTTTTGCATCTAATCTTTTATATTGCTGGTTTTAGAATGGCCAAGTGCAGAAATCATTTTCACATTGAAATAACAGTTTAAAGTATTTTAAGCAATACCTTACTTGTAGTGTTTATGTTGAACACTATAAAATCTCTTGGAGAAATGACTGCCCGCCTTTATGTTGTGACCAGTGCACTGTATTCATTCATTCAGTCATTCTTCCGAATTTCTAATGTGGAGGCAGTGGAACACTGTGTTGATTAGGGCTCCATTTTCCTCAGTGTCAACTCGTTTCCTTTTAGTACTTCTACTCAGTGTCCAAAAATCAAGTTCATAAGCTGGCTGGCAGTGAGGCAGGGATGTCAATGCATCTCAAAGTCCAAAGAACAGGGCAAAGCATGAAAGGCAATACATGGACCAATCACAGACTCACCACCAGTGTTTCCAGTTGCTTTATCAACATCACCTGCCACCATGTGACAAACAGGGATTGTCCCCAGGGAGACACCAGGAGGCTGCCTAGCAGGAGCAAGGAGCTGGTGCTTATTGCTCTATGGCTCCTCTTGGCTTGCACACAGGGTGACGGTCACCCATTCCCTGATTAAACAGATATAAGAAGGTACTGTGTCAGGCAGGATGAAGGAAAACAGAGTTACAGTCTCTTTGGCGATGTAAGAGAGAAATGGCTACAGATAAGACTCTGTAAGCCCTGAATGAGGGCTACATACTATAGGAATTTAAAGGTGGATGAAATCACTACTAATCAGTTTAATTAGTGAAAGATGGAATCTGGACTAGATCTTAATGCGTGTGAAATAAAATGTTATTTTAAAGTGTTATTCTGAGTAAATGTTATTCTCCCAAATTCTTGCTGCTTTGTAGTTCTGCATTCTTGGAGCTGAAATAATCTTTCTTTAGGGAAGAGCAGAAACCATTCCCAAATTTTGGGAGGACACTATTTCTTCCTTCCTGTTTCAGGTCCAGAAATTGTGAAAGTCCAGGCTTTTACTCGGGAGGGCCAACCTCTGTTGAAGGAAGAAAAGATGGGTGGATTTCAAGGATCCAAAGTCAGAGGAGCAGAGTGTTTACAGTTAGCCACGGGGGGGCTGGGGGAATGCAGGGTGTGATGAAAGCAAAGTTCCTAAAACCATGGAAGGAGAAAAGTCCTTTCAGGACATTCAGGGAGGGGAGGGCAGAGGAGAAGGGGGAGAAGTTTGGAGGAGACAGGCTGGGATTAGAGCACAAGTTAGACCTGTGAGAAAGAACTTAGTGTCTTAGACTCAGCCCTGGGCTCGAGAGAGTGCAAGATGGTAGAAGTGCAAGATACACGGAAGGGGCTTGGGTCTTGCTTACTGTTGAAATTCAGGGAAGAGACCACCTTGCAGGTCCCTAAAGCAACAAGCATTGCTGCAGGAGAACATGGCAGTGTGGCGTGTTACCACACCAGTAACCCCCAGAGAGATCCCCACAGGCTGCATATGGAGATCCCAAAGTCCCCCTGTGATCTCGTGGGAGGCATGGAAGGGCTGAGAGATAGGAGAGAACAGACAGGCCCTGGGGTTGGAATGAAAAGATGGCGCATTTTATGAGCAGAGACCTCAAATATCAGCTGTGGATACCGCTGAATGCTCCTGAGCAGAGATTAACATGGGGATGCGGTACTTTAGAAAAGTTGGTCTTGAAGTTGATTAGCTCATTGTACACACTTATGAGGCAGGGTTTCAAAAAGTTCAGCCCACACACAAAAGGACAGCAGCCAGGGCCGGGAGGCAGTTTTCCAAAGAATTACAAAGTTGGGCTACTCCAAGGGAAATCAGAAATTTTCTTGTAGCATTCCTTATTTTAAGAACTGTTTTCTTTTTTTTACCTAGGATTGAAGAGAGAACAGTGACGGCTTTTGTCTCTGGGAGCTCAGTCTGCAGGTCTCAGTCCTGCGCTTGGGGGCAGGCCCCTCGCCTGGCTGCATCGAGCTGATCAGAGCTCACAGTCACTGGTTGCTAACGAGCATGTGCATCTCATCTTCCCTGGGATGTGACGTTTCTTATCCTATATCCTTTCTGCCTTTGTCATGCAATACTGACCAATATGGCTGAAACGCAAAACAAAAAACTGGAAATACAGTGAATAAGCCCAGGGAAAATGGTTATTGCCCTTTGGTCTTAAACTTGTTGGACTGGACATGCAATATGAATTGAGCTCTTTAAATAAATGACAAATCAAGTTTGCTTCTGAGGGAGGGAACAAAGTCTCTCAAGTGGACTGTACTGTTGAACTTCTTTTAACTCATCCTGAGCATCCTTTCCTTTGGCTTCCATTTCTAGACTCTAGCTAAAAATGTTGCTTCGTGGGGAGTCTAGTGTACTCATCTCTCGCATTCCTACGACATGAATGTGTTTGTACGATGGCTTTGACGAGCCCAGCTCAGAAAATAGAACTGTCTCATCCCTGCTTCCTCCAACATTATGATGGTATTATTCTCCATTTAGAAAGATCATCCAGCCATAAAGAGGCAGATGAAAAACAAAGCATATGCCTATCCAGATGCTTTTCCGACTCTATATTAAATGTTCCACCAGTACATGTGCATCCCATGTATTTTAAATTTTATTTATAGAGAAGAAACACTTACCCCAATATACATTATACATTGTATCCCTGATGGACATTAAAGAAGATTACAGTAGATTTGCTGCCCTTGATGTATTGTTTTTTCTCCCTCATTGCCTGGGAGTTAAGATAGCCAAATAGGCCCGGCAAGAGCCAGACACATCAGCTCATATAGTTTTAAAAGCATATTTTGTTGAATAGTAAGTCAAAAATCCCCTCCTAATGAATTTCCATTCTGAAAATTATCTTCCATGTCAGGAAATAGTCCACAAGGAACGAGCATCTTCTTTCTCTAATTTGCATTGTGGAAAGAAAAGGAAAATAGCACAGATGCATTCGGTATTATACAAAGAGCATATATGGGCATCTCAATCCCTAATATCGCACTAGTTTCTGATGCTAATGTAAAATATGTTCTTTTTGCATTTATAATCATGATGAGCAGATGGCGAAGACAGTTTAAAGTAGTACTGTATGTCTATTAAAATAATGTATGCTGTTAGCAAATCTTCCCTGAAACTGGAATTTAATTGCTCATAAACACATACATTAGAAAGAACCACGATTCTAAGAGCCATTTGCTTTGCCAGGACAATAGTTAGACAGAGTTTCCTATAACAGGCTTTGGCCAAAAGACTTCTTGTGGTAGCAGATGCTTCACTATGTTGTCTCTCTCTTAAAGAGGCTTAATTGACAAAAATGTTGAGATCGTACAAAAGGACCCTGGTTTCTTAAAACAAAGAAATCCCTCTTAATGTTAAACTAAAACAGGAAAACTAAGGAAAATGCAGACTGGGGGAGAATTGGTAAAGAAAGAATTAAGTATATAAGCTGCTTCATCATTTTGTTTTTTTAATTTCTTTTTTACTACCCTATTTCAAGCAACCCATCAACAATGGCATTTTGTGATTTTCAGTGATTAATATTGATTATGTGGTTGCTATGCTTTCTGAAAGTAAAACCTGCCAAAGAGGAGAGAGTTCCCTTATTTCATTCCAAGGGACTTCACTGCTCCAGCACAGGGAAGGAGATAGAGCCCCTGGCTCTCATAGTTTTCACCACCCACTTGGCCTCACTGGAAAGCAGTTGCTTTGAAGGAAGGATGTATGATCATCAAAGCCAATGACAAAGTCAGGAGGATCAGAAACCACCCTGAACACCAGCGTGAAGGAATTGATACTGTTTGCAAACAGGAGCAGGAGAGAGAGGGAGGCGGCAGCAGAGAAACGCAGGCTGAGAGCCAAGGGCCCTAAAAAGGCAGCAAGTTTTAGAAAACACTCATTTGACTAATTTGCCTAATATAATAAAGAAAGGATGGTTTTATTTCCAAATGCAGAAGCAGTGATTGATTAGGTAGGCATTATATTTGCAGCATGTGGGATGAATAGTGGTGGTGAATGGGTATGGAAAATATCTTACCAAGAAGGGGAAAAAAATCCATAAGTCATACAAGGCAGAGCACAAAAATACCAGCATACCAACATTCAGAGAGAGTTTAAATAATAACAGACTGAATCTTGGAAGGGGTCCAAGGAAACGGGGAACAGAAAGAAAGCTACACGCAGCATAATGGTTTCTAGACAATAGCAATGAGAGAGGGTCTGCACATGCTTGTGAATGTGGTATTAGTGCTTTCATTATTATAATTACCTAAATTTAAGGTCAAGTAACCTGTGTATTGCTGATAAAGTGAATGATTTCTTTTAAAATAGAAGTAGTGCTTAAATTACCTAGGATGTTATAGGAATAGATAATCCACGTGGGTGAGATATTACAGAATTATCCCCATCTCACACAGCAACATTCCTTGTAAAGAATGGCACAGAATCTCACCACATCTTCAGGATTCTGACATAGCACCTTGGGAATACATTTCCCTGCCTGAGTTCCATCTTGGGACGAAGGAGGTCCCTTCTGTTACTTAAAACACGCGCTCATTTGACAGTTTAAAGACGTCTTGGGATAGGGTTTACCCCAGGTAAGATGCAGCCAGATTTGGAAACCTGAACTCATATTTTGCAAGCTTTGATCAGTCATCAAATTGCAATCTGAATCAAAAAAAGACTGAGTGTAGAAGGCTTGCCAAATACTTGTACTTTGAATGTTTCTGAATTATTAAATTCCAAAAAGTATTATTTAAGTGGTGGGATGGAAGATTTTACTCTTTTTCTTGTCAAATAAATAACTCAAAAATTCCATGATTTAATTTTTCAGCAGCATGAATTCCAAATAGTTGAGAAGAAATAATTGAAGTGTCTAATGCAAAAACTACAGGAAAAATCTATCATGTTCTTCATGTAGGTCCTAGCTAGACCTCAGAATTGATGGGGGTACAGCCCAGACATCATATTTTTCAAATACTTCATGGATGATTATGTCTTACATCAGGTTTGAGAACCATAGCTATTGGTAGGAGGCAGTGTTTACACCTAAGAAGATCTGTATTTTTTAAAATCTTTTTGGAAAGTAAGATCTGCATTGTTCAATAGATCACTAGTTAAACGTGGTGGATCAAATGGAGATGGGGCAAGCCTGCTGCCCTTGGGCTGCTACTCTAACAGCCCATGTGAAAGTTGCTGAGTGTCTAAACAAGGGCAATAAAGGTTGGAGAAGAAGTTAAGGATTCAAGGGTATATATTGAGAAGGCAAATAAGCATTACTTAGCGGTTGAATGTGAAGTAGGGACTAAATAAGTCTTAAATAACTTAGATTTCTACCTTGGATGATCACTTGGATGGTGAAGCTTTTAACTAAGTACATTCTAACACTAGTTCTCCAACACCAACTGGGTGCCTTATACTTCAACTCAATTTGACACTATAAGGAATTAGCAAAGACCCCAAAGGTTAAGGGGCTCAGTCCCACAAGACTGCCCCTGCTTCAGACACCAACAAAAAGTGGAGTCCCCATGCAAATCAGACTTCACCTTGGCTACAAATTTGAGAGTTCCCACGAGTCACTTCATTTTTACTAATTTACTTAAACTCATTCCCAGAACTCACTGAAAGCATTATGCTTGGGGATTATTGTTTTATTATAAAGGATACAAATGAATGGCCAGAGGAAGAGGTACATAGAGCAAGTCTGGAAGGGTTCTGAACGTAGGAGTCTCTGCTTCCATGGAGTACTGGGTGATACATCAATACCTTCACCAACTAGGAAGCTCCTGCAGTCTCCTTGTTTCAGGAGTTTTCTTGATTTCTGGGGTTTCACTGGGTAGACATGATTGGTTAAAACACTGGCCACGTGAACTCAATTTCCCCTCCTTGGAGGTCGGGGGCTGGAGCTGAAAATTCCAATCTAATCACAATCTTGGTCTATCCTGCATACCCAGCCCCTCTCTTGAAGCTATCCAAGGGCTCACCAGGAGTCACTGCATTAGCACAAACTCAGGTGTGGTTGAAAGGGGCAAATAACAAAAGACACTCTTATTACTCGGGAAATTCCAAGAGTTTTTGAAGCTCTGTGCCAGGAACTGGGGGTGAAGACCAAATATATATATTAATATATTTTATATCACACTAAGGAATAGTTAAACAGGTTTTCAGGGTAAGGTAACTAGTTCCATTTGAACATGTTGATTTTAAGGATTACCCAAGTGGATATATCTAGCAGGCAGTTGGATGTTCAACAAGAAACTCAGGTCATGACGAGAAGCAGAAATCCAGATGTCATTGTTTGAATGAAATGGCCCCATGAGTAGTATAAGGGTGTGTGAAATATGGTGACCTCATTAAAAAAAAAAAAGACTTCAACTTAAACTGTGTTCAACGGAATCCGTGATGAGGATAGATAAGCTAGTATCCTGACACCCCTCACACGTGGTAAGTTAGATTTTGTGCTCTAAATCAGGGGTCAGAAAGCCTTTTTTGGTATAAAGAGAGGTAAGAAATATCTTAGGCTTTGCAGGCTTGTCCCAGCAACTCGCTTCTGTAATACAAAAGCAGCCATAGAAAATACTGATGGGATGAGCATGGCTGTGCTTTAACAAAACATTATTTTTGGACACTGAAATTTGGATCTCTTACAATTTTCACATGCCACAAAATATTCTTCCATCTAAAAATATAAAAGCCATTCATTCTTAGCTTATGGGCTGTATATAAACAGGAGGCAGGCCAATGGGGTCTATTCTTTGCCAACCTCTGCTCTAAACGGACACGCTGTGTGACTCCCAGAAAAGGAAGACTTAATGTGGGGACCCAAGGGCAAGGCCTCAGTTCACAGAGGAGAACCACTGCAGTCCCTGTGTGAATGAAAGCAGAACCGACTTGGGACAATGTGGAGAGCTTGCTGTCCGTAATCGTCTGTTTTATCTGAATGGGTGTTTGTGAATAACTCCAGCTCAAAGAGTTGAGCCTAGATAGAATTCTTCAGGGAGGAAAGAATTCTCTTGGCTTTTTGACAGCACATTTGCCCAGATTTCTCATACCTACTGGCTGAACCTTTGCTGATTCCTGCCTGTTCTACTTTCCTGTGTTGAAATGTTGAGCAGCTGGTGCTGGGTCCACTTTCGTTTTCTATCTACATTCCCTTCCTTGTTGATTTTATCCAGTCCTGTGGGTTTAAACATCATGCATATTCTGAAGACACCCAGATCTCTCCCTTCAGTCCTGACCTCACCTCAGAATTTCAGATTTGTATATCCACCCATGCACTCATGTCTGAATGGGTGTGTCTGATAGGAATTTCTGACCTTTCCCTACCTCAGTAAAGAGTATCACCATTCACCCAGTTGCTTAAACTCCAAATCCTGCCTTTCTTTTGCCTTCCTAGCTGGGCCATCAGTAAGTCCTGTCTGCCTGATTTCCAAAACATACTGTAGATATGTCCATTTTCTCCATCTCCTCCCTCCCTCTCCCCTCTGTCCGAAAGTCCAGGCCATATACCCCTCACCCAGACTGTAGCAATTTCCTCCAAATAGATCTTTCTGCAACCACTCTTCCCTCTATTATCCAGTTATTAAATATCAGCTCCAGTGACTTAAAAAAATCTAATTAACATTTTAGGAGCAGTTTTGGGTTTACAGAAAAATTGAGTGAACATTACAGAGTTCTTATGTATCTTCTCACCATCCCTCTTCTCCTTCCTCCCCCAGTTTCCCTTATTTTTAACATCTTGCATTAGTATGGTATAGCTCTGATTTGAATGTGCCCCCAAATTTCATGGAAACTTAATCCCCAGATTCATACACTGATTACAGGTGGGGCTCCCATGATGGGACTGGTTCTTTATAAAAAGAAGAGAGACCTGAGTTGACACACACTCTTGCTCTGTCACCATGTGATGCCTTCCACCACATCATGGCACAGCAGGAAGGCCCTCACCCAGTGCCAGTGTGATGCTCTTGAACTTCCCACCTCCAAAACCATGAGCTAAATAAACCTCTCTTCTTTATAAATTACCCTGCCTGTGGTATTCAGTTATAACAACAGAAAATAGACTAAGAAGTCACATTTATTACAATTGATGAGTCAATATTGATACATTATAATTAACTAAAGTCCGTAGTTAACATTAAGGTTCACTCGTATGTCTGTGGGTTTTCACAAATTATAATGACATGTTTTCACTATTATAGTATCATGCAGAATAGTTTCACTGTCCTAGAAAACCTCTGAGCTCTAACTATTCATCCCTCCTTCATTTCCCCAAACTCCTAGCAACCACTAATCTTTTCATTGTCTCCATAATTTTTTTTTTATCTTTTCCAAAATGTCATATTGTTGGAATGATAACAGTGTGTAGCATTTTTAGATTGGCTTCTTTCACTTATCAATATGCATTTCAGGTTTCTCCATGTTTTTTCTTGGCTTGATAGCTCATTTGTTTTTACCAATGAATAACATTCTGTGGTATGAATACACCACCATCTGTTTATTCAATCATCTGCTGAAGGACATCTTCCCTGCTTCCAAGTTCCAGTGACTTTTTACCATAGAAGTCAGAACATGCCACTCTGTCATTGTACCCAAACACTCCTTACTCTGCCTACCTATGCCCTAATGATCTGGCCCCTGCCTGCCCTTCTCAGTTCCCCGCCCCCCACCCATGCTCATTTCACTTTGTCCTTCTTTCTGTTCTTGCCTTAGGGCCTTTGCACCAGCTGCTCCATCCGCTGGGGTGCTCTTCCCTTAAATAACCACATGGGCCCTTCTCGTTCAGATCTCAGTTTACATTCCCCATCCTCAGTGAAGCTTTCCCTGACCCCAATCCAAAGATACCACTCAGTTACCCTCTATTACAACATCTTGTTTTTAATTCTTTCCTTACCACGTAACTCCATTCGATATTTTCTTTTTGTTTATTTATTGTCTTTCTTCTCCCAATAAGAGCAGGGAGTTCCTCTGTCTTATCCACTGATGTATACCCAACATGTAGAACCATGCTGAATGAATAAACACTCAATTATTATTATTTATTAAGTGTCTCCAATCCTGGAAGTCAGTTGCACCAAAGTATTTACAATACTTAAAATAGAAATCATCACTTTGAAATAAGCTTTTTCTAGACCATCTGTTTGCTATTTGCTTAATGAAATGCTCCTCTTGATTTCCATTCTTAGACAAGGCCCTACCTCCTCCAAGGACCTCTGAGTCTTTTCTGCAGTTTCTCTTATCTTTGCTACACACAGAGCTGTAGGCTTAAGTGGCAGAACCAAAGCAGTAGGGCAGGGGATAAAAAGGCTAACCAGGTGATGCCCAAAGAGAGAGAGAGAGAGAATAGAAAAAGCACATAGATGAGCAAGTAAAAAAAGCCAATCTGGTAAAAAAGTTCTGAGAGCAATTCAAAAAGCAAATATTTTGAATAATCAAAACATACTCTGAATAAGTGCTTAGCCTCTTCAAGAGATTTCTTTCAAGGGCAACTTTCATCAGAAGTGAAATAAGATTTGTTCAACATTGTATAACCACACATTTTATTCCATATTTAAATAAAGCTGATAAAGGAAAAGAAAATCAGGCAGTGTTCAAGGGATGGTTGCAATCTTCTATCTTAAGAAAAGTATAGAACGTATGCCTTTTAATTTTGTGGATTTAGGATTAAACACAACATTATGGGACTTTGTGTCCCCCTTCAAGTTGTAGGATTCTACAGTTCTGTATGTGGCCATCATTCAAGCCATTGTGCCTTTGTAAAAATGTGGTAATAAGTCAAAGGATAAAATATCCAGTTCACATTAGGATTGGGTCGTATACTTTAAAATCAGGTAGGTCTCTAATTGCCTGATGGGACAGCACTTGAGATGGAGGAAGACTTTCTGTTTTGAAGAAGCAGAGTGCTCAACAACTTGATTGACAAAAGGCTTGGGGATGGGGAGATAGCTATAGAATAAAGCCAGGGCTGGAGGCAGCTTGGGAGGGCCCTGATTTGGAATGGCAAATCTTCAGAGAGGTATAGATAGATTTTCTCATGGGCATTCACGTATTACAATCCATGGTCAGCTTTTCTGTTGTACTTATAAGTCATTAGGGTTGGAGTGGTTTGTTATGCAACATTGGACAACTGGAACACATTCACTAAGGGCAATTCTTTAAAAAACATATGAAGCAAGAGAGAGAGAGATAAAGAGAGACAGAAAGACGGGGTAGGGAGAAGGAAGGGAGGGAACAAAGGAAGGACAGAAAGAAATAAAAGATGATAGTGTAACAAACATCTATATCTGTTTTACAAAAAGTACCCCCAGAAAGGTCCCACCAACCTTCCACCAAATCCCTTCAAAGAAAACGGAAACGCGCCCCTGAAGAAGCCCTTCCATGTTAATTGCCTTGAGGGAGCTCTTCCTTCACCTTCTGCTTTGCTACTGGAAAAATTAGCAGGAATCATGAAGGTAGAAATTTAGCAGTGGGCTTTGTGCTCTAGGATGTCATCAGGTGGTTGGTTACTGTGTGATCTTGTTGAGTCACCAAACGTACTTTAGTAAGCTTTCTAGTATCTAAGTATATCATTCATAGTTCACTAAATAAGGTGATTGAGGTCATTTCTGGAAATCTTGGGGCAGAGAGTCTTTAAACAGGAGGGTTGCACCATGCTTTTAAGCCAGATCAGAGGTGATACGCCCTTTCCACTAGCAGTACCATTTTTCAGGAAGGTGAATGAGAGAACTCTCAACAATAGAATGTTTCTAATTCTGAGACCTGTATGGTTCTGCATAACTCTTTCGGGAACACACTCTACCTCAAGGTCTTTCTTACAAACCCCAATAAGCATTGCTCTCCAGATACAGAGATGTAGCAGTTAATTGAGAACTTGAGGAGGGCTGTTAGAATAGGAAATAAACCTGCTTTTACTGTAGTCCTTAAAACTCTCTATAATGATATTTTTATTTTTCTTTCATTCCAATCATATGATAAAAATATCATTAAGCTGCTCAACTTTGTAGGATTTCCTCATTCTGTAACTTATTCTTCTTATTCACAGTGTCTATGGATAAAACAAATGAGTTTTTGAAGCCTCTGATAACTAGGTATTGCCCATTAAAAAACAATAGACAGATTTCCCCCCTTTACTAATAAAAATAATTTATGACAAATACTGTTATTATGAGAATTCATTCCTAAAGGAGTCAGTTGTTGATCGGAGAAAAAAAAAAATTTCAACCTTGACATCTTTCTCCTCATCTTTGCCTCTTGGCAAATTTTGTCAACAAAAACCTGTCAGCAGTTCTTTCTGGAATTGACTTGTCCAAATCCCTGTTAGACAGAATAACTTGTCCACTTCCCCATCACTAAATATACCCAGTATTTCTCCTCAAGATCAGAATATTTTCTTATCAGTGTTCCAAAAGAATTTTTTTCTATATTGGCTTTATAGTTTTTTACTTTTTTCTTATTCCTCCTAGCTAATTGAAATTTTGTATCCTTTGATCAATATCTCCCCAAGGCTATATTTTACAACTGGTTCTTTTTAAAGTCTATTGTATTTCATCAAGAATTGAATGCTACATGTAACTTTCTATAAAAATTTGTGAGTAGTATTATTTTCACCCAGTTCTTACCTGTAGCTTCCATTATCATCTTTTCTAAACTCTAAGAACGTCATTTCTTCACCCTGTGTATAAACCTCTCTCTCTTTTCAATAAAACTTTCAGGCAGTGCAGTTTTGCCCACTTCTCTTTCCCTTTCAGGGTTTGTTAACAGCTCTTGAGGCACTGAACGCTTTTTCCTTTCTCTTTTACTTCCCTGGTACTCAGATACCAAGTAGAAGCCCTTCTACCGTCTTCTCCTCCACTTCAATCAGAACGATGCGGTGCTTACCCTGAGTCACTCACTCCTTTGGTGTGGGTGACAGCTAATTTCTTGCTTTTATCCAGAACTGCGCTGTAGGCACCCTGTGCTTTTTACTGCAAGCCCAGCTCCTTTACCATTGTCAGGGGTCCTCAGACGAGCCCCTCACTTCAAATGCCAGCAAAAGTGCTGCTCAACCCCCTAACTAGATGGAACGCATACTATGATGTGTCCATCAGAGGAAATGTATATGATTAGGGCACATCACTTTGCTCAAAATTACTTTATTTGTCTCAGATAAACTCACAGTAGCCTAGGATGATCCCGGGAATTTGCCACATCAGACACTCAAAAACTTATCTTAGCAAAATTTTTAAAAATTCAAAAAGGAAGATTGTTTCTTAGAATCTATTTCCTGCTGATCTACAAATATACAGTGATTACAGCATCTGATCAATTAATAGTACAGCTTTTATCACGGTATGATTGGAGGGCTGGAGGGAGGGGAAAAAAACTAAATTTCTTTTTTTTTTTTTTTGGTTTGTTTTTGGTAACTGTGATTCTTATGAATGAGAAGTTATTCCTTTTCATAATTGATAATCAGTATGTAGCTTATAATCTTTTTTAAATTTATATAGATTCCAAATCTTAAAACAGAAAAAAAGGAGAGACACTTCAACCTAAATGTGGCAGAATTATAACTTTCATTTCTTCCCTCAAACTTCCTGAAAGTGCCAATAAAGGAATAAAAAAGGTACTAACATACAAGGACAGAATGGACAAAAAAGGAGACAAAAGTGGGAGAGAGATTTCAACAAGCATTTTGAAGATGACAATGAGGTTGGAAAGCTGGTAATAACTTAGCAGAGGGGAGGAAGTGACAAGTAACAATGCCACAGAGGTAGACCCATAACCCAATCTCCCTCCATCCCCACCTCCCGCCACCAAGCCACAGGAAAGTTGAGGTTAATTTGGAAAAATTGAACAGAAGAGGCTTCAGATCAGCAGCGAGGCTTGAGTTCAAAAGAAGGGATTAAGTGAAAATCTGTGTACGGGACTATGGGAGACTCAGCCCCCGGCCTCGTCCTGCTGCCAGGGCACCAGTAACCAGGCCTCTCCCACAGGAGACCGGAGGACTCTTAAAGGAAACTGAACAGCCTCTGAGAAAAGACCTCAGAACCTGACCTTTAGGAATCTCCCCACCAAGAAAAGCCCTGAAAGCCAGACTACCCCACAAAGACACCACCACACAGCAAGCCCTGCCCACACCCAGGGCAAGATTTTCAAAGAGTGGTCTAGGGCCTCAGTCTTTAAGAGAAATGAAAGACAGCAGACACTGGAGGAATAAGGTAGACACCAAAACACACAAGCAGAAAAAGGAAGCATAGGCAACACATTGGGAACAGAAGAGCAGAAGGAACCTTAAAGAAAAAAAGAAGCCAACTTCTGATTGAGATAATGCACTCATAAAACAAATCCAAGATACTAGGAGAAAAGAGTAGTCAGAAGACAAGAAAGACTTTTTGGAAATTAAAATTAAAATAACCTAAAATTAATAAAATTGAGCAGACGTTTTGCTCTATGTAATTGAATTCTTCTAAAAACTTGGGTAAAAATACAGATATAGAGGATAGACAAATAAAAAAAAATGATTTTTTTACAAGAAATGAGAGGCTCAAACTCTAAGCTCTTATATGTGACTAATAGAATTCCCAAAAATAGAGAATAGAGAAAATGAAGACAACAAAATTATCAAAGGTATGACATATGAAAATTTCCCAGAACTTAAATGCCTAATAAGTGTCTCATTTCTTACTTAACTTCTCTTCTTGGAACTCTAAGAGAAACCCCAAAGTCAGCATGTCCAAAATTCAACTCTTGACTTCCCCTCCAGGCTGCTTCTCTTGCACTGCTCCAAGAAGGGCACCCCCATTCATCCAACTGCAGAAACCAGCAACCAGAGCCTCCTCAGCTTAAGTCTTCACACCTTGCCAGGCATTGGTCTTCTAACTAGTCTCCTGTACACACTGAGCCACGCTTCCCAGAAAGTTCCTTCAAAAGGCAGAGTTGAACACACTTCATGCCCCACAATTAAAACCTTCCAGTGTCTTTCACTGCTCCTGAGTAAGACCAAACTCTTCAATATGGCCTAGAAGCTTTTGCATGGTTGAGCCATCCAGGTATCTCCAGCTTCATCTTGTACCAAGGTCCCCTTCAGTCTCCATCCAGCCACATTGTTCCCCCCTGCCCGGTCCCCCTTGCTGCTCATCACCCAGTTAACAGTGGGTTTTCAATAGGGAATTCTCGAAGGCATGGTATTTCACAGAGATGGGCTCAAAACCTAATGTGTCTTTGAACTTGTGAACTTCCCTAAACCTCAGTTTCCCCGTTTATAGAATGGAGATAATAATAGCACCTGCCCATAGATTCTTATCACGATTCAACAAGATAATGACAATAAAGAGCTTATCACAATGCCTGGCATAAAATTGAAGGACACCCAGAAAACTTTAGCTATCTAATATTCTACAGAGTACCAGCCAAATATTTGTTTCCATTAGTAACTGATCATGCATGTCATTTATTAATTAATCTGAACCTTAAAAGCACTATTTATATGTTCAGTCTGTTCAAGGGATAATACATTTTATGACTTTATAACCCTCATTGCAAAGTAGTCAAGTACCGCCAGAGGTGCGCTGGAGCTGGCTGGTCCCAGCTTGCCAGAGCTGACTGTTAAATTTTCAGGAATTTGGTGAGCTGGTTGTGAAACGTGGCCTTTATTATAAATTATATTGTATAAACTTATTAAAAGAATTACATTAAAAATAATAATAAAGGTAATAAATACCCCAAATGCTTCACTTTCTAATTATTTTACTGTTATCTTTGTTCTTATTTATGACTGTTGTATACATATGGTAAAAATGCTGTATATTGATGTTCTACCACACATCTCTCCCCAGTTCCACATTCAGTGATGGCACATTTTAGTTTCAAATTGGCCATACTGGAAGAATTCACACCATGGAAATCAGCAACTACTACAAATCAATCCCCCCATCCCAAAAGCTGGTTTTTAAACATTTACCAACACACCAGTGAGTAATGCCCAATTATGTAAACACCAGACACAAAGACCTCAACCTGAATGACAGTGATCTCTTAGCAAAGTCAGCAGCTTGCATAAAGTCCTTTAACTAAACATCATTCCCTTTGTTCTGTTCATGAATCCTCTAGATTTTTCCTCAGCAAATACTGACTTTAAGTTAACATACAATTCCTACTAAATTTGACTACCAGCTTTGTTGGTCTGTAGAAACAAATGAGAAAGGCACATTTCTGAGGGAGACATAAAAACTAAGAGCTTCACAGTCAACAGTTTGATAACAAAGAAGAAGAAATAAAAGCAATGAAAATCTAGAGAAGAACAAACAAATCCCTGCAGTCTGAGGGTTCTGGTAGTCCCCAAGGGAATTGCTGCAATACAGCACGGAACAAGAGATAATGACCTTCACGGTGACCCCGAACTATCAAGAAAAAGTTTGCTGTCTTCTACATACTGTTTAAGAAAGGAAAATAGTATATAATAGGCATTTTAGATATGTAAAACTGATTTTTGACAAATGGTGCCAAGAAAACTGGATATTCACATGCAAAAGAATGAAGTTGTACCTTTACTTTAAAATATAAACAAAATATTAATTCAAAGACCTAAACATAAGAGCTAAAGCTGTAAAACCCTTAGAAGAAAACACAAGGGGAAAGCTTCATGATGCTGGATTGGCAATGATTTCTTGAATCTGACACCAAAGCGCAGGTAAAAAAAGAAAAAAGATAAATTGGGCTTCATCAAAATTAAAAACTTTTGTGCATCAAAGGACACTATCAAGAAAGTGACAAGGCAACCCATGGAATGAAAGGAAATATTTGCAAATCATACATCTGATAAGAGATTAATATCCAAAGTGTATAAAGAACTCTTATATCACAATAACACACATAAACAGCTCAATTTAAAAAATGGGCAAAGGACTTAAATAGTCATTTCTCCAAATGGTCAATAAGCACATGAAAAGATGCTTAATGTCACTAATCATTAGGGAAATACAAATCAAAACCACAATGAGATACCATTTCACACCCATTAGGGTGGTTATTATAAAATAAAGCAAAACAGAAAACAAAGCATTGGCAAGGATGTAGAGAAATTGGAACCTTTGTGCACTGCTAGTGGAAATGGGAAATGATGAAGCTGCTATGGACAGCAGTTCCTCAGAAACTTAAACATATGATCCAGCAATTCCACTTCTAGGTATATACCCAAAAGAACTGAAAGCAGAACTTAACAGATATGTGTACGTCCACGTTTATTGCAGCACTATTCACAATAGCCAAAAAGTGGAAACAACCCAAATGTCCATCGACTAATGGATGGATAAGCAAAATATGGTGTATGTATGTATATGTACATGTGTGTATATATATATATCTATGTTCCAATAATGGAACAGTATTTCTTTTTAATGAGAAAAATATTCTGACAGGTGCTACAACATGAATGAACCTTGAAAACATTATGCTAAGTGAAATAAGCCACACACAAAAGAACAAATATCATATGATTTCCACTTATATGAGGTACTAGTCAAATTAGACTAGTCAAATTCATAGACATAAAGCAGAACAGTGGTTACCAGGGCCCAGGGGAAGGAGGAATGGCAAGTTATTTTTTAATGGGTACAGAGTTTTAGATTGGGCAGAAGAAAAATTCTAGAGATGGATAATGGTGATGGTTGCACAACAATGTGAACATAATGCAACTAAGTTGTACACTTACAAATAGTGAACACGGTAAATTTTATATTATGCGTGCTTTACCACAGTAAAAAAGGGCTTTATAAGCATAAAGCTCTATCAATGGCTGACTTTATTAAAGATGCACAAGTTATCGTGGGCAAGCTTCGGTCTCAAGAATAATTACCTTACATGGAACATCCCAGTGTCTGGTGGGACTGAGGCACGAGACATGGGATTTATTTGTATGTATCTGTAGCCATCAACAACGACTCTTTCTATTGCTGTAATGCAAACACATGAACCAGCATAAAGATGGATACAGTCCTTGTAAGAGTCTGTTGAGGAAGGGAGAGGAAGAGCAGGATTAGACTGAGGGGCAGTCAATGGGTGGCTTCTCTCACAGAGGTCAAAAAGGGGGACAATCAAAGAAGGCAAATTGTCCTTAACACAAGATGCCAGGAGTCACAAACAGGTCCATGGGTGGGAATGTTGTTGGCCTCTACAGTTGCTGCTAAAGGATTCCATTTTGGAAGTTAGCCCATGTGCTCCTCCATACCCACCCTGCCCCTCCCAGCCATTTCCTTTTTCCTCTGGCTCTTACCCCATTTGATCCTTGCCCTGGGATCCCGGCTCTGACAGGGCAGAACTCTACCTCCTGGGAGATTCTTCTTGGGTTTTGCGTTTCGACAGCGTATATACTGAAAGGAACACAACAAGATTAAGGCTTTAGTAACAACATTTAGGAGTTTAAAGAGCATGATCACCCTCCCACATCTACTACCCCAGACACCTGGAGACCAGAAATTATGTGCTCAGGCTATGTTGCGAGAGCAAAGGTGGAGGGAAGGGGAGTGTTGGGAATACAGAAGTTGAGTGGCCCTGGAGAGGGGAGTTCTGCAGCAGCCACAAGTGCCAGGTGCTGCATGGTGAGTTTAGAGCAGGCAGGCGCTGAGATCTGCAGAGATTTTTGTCTGGGAAGGAGAAAGCCTAGGCTGGGAATAAATGACTAAGATTAAATTTCTGCCACTTCAGTAGAATGATGATGCAAAACAGAAATTAGGTTATAGAAAAATCAAGACACCTACATTTTTTTCCACACATGAGTTTTTATCCTGAGATTAGCGCTTAGTACACAGCTTGGGGGAATCCAAGAAAGCACGTAAAGTGAGAAGGGTAGTGCAGTAAGAGGAAACTTTAAAATTCAGTGTTTCTTTGTAGAGCCATCCACAAAGGAGGTAAGGACCTCAAAAGGTAGGGGAAGAACCAGGAGAGAGTGTGGCCTGGAGAACAAGGACCTGCAATCTTGCTGTGCCAAAGTCATCAACATGATGTCACTTTCACGGTCTTAGAGTCTAATCCTCTTCTCTGACTCACCCTGGCTAAAAATCTGCTCTGCCTGGAAACTCAAGCCCACTGGTTTCCATTTTGATTTCCCTGACTTGGGCAATAAAAAGGTACCCACAGGGCTTTCGGGTCATACTTGACTTGTCTCATGAGTGTCTTTTCTATCTGGCACGTAAGAGTCCTGCTTTCCGCTGCCTCCCACTTCTTCACAATCTCACCCCTTTCATACTCCTGAGTAACCATTAAGTTGTGACCTTACCTCCTCCTTTCAAGCTGTTTTTGGGATTAGGATCAATACCTGCTGCTTGGCTTTTATTCACGTGATGGATAGCTTTGGAAACTCTTATCTGAGCTGGTCTGCTGTCTCCATCTGATACTCCAGACCGACCTTCAGCCTCAGAGTCTTAAAAAATGTCCATATTTTAAGCAAAGATGGATGATCCTCTCTGTTTCAAATAAGAAGGAAAATCTTTTGATCAGACTGGGAGCAAAGAGGGAATTTCGTTCTTTTTTGTTTCAAGGAGTCCTTTAAGAGCTGTTAATAGACTGTCTTTATTTCCTTTAATTATGTTTATGCCCCAAACCAGGTAAGGACCTACTGGTGTGGGGGAGAGGGAAGGATGAAGTAGCCTGAGAGGTATTCTGGGTCTTGAACTAGGGCTATAAGCAGAACTTCTGAATGTCTTTTTGAAAAATTCTCACCAGATTATTTTCTGCTTTTCTATTAAGCTCAAGAAATACTGAGATTTCAAGAAATAGCTAAAATTTCACTTGAATATTCAAATGAGACCCCCAAGCTGAAATTCTTAAAACTTTCTTGGAGGTTGCTCATCCTTAGGGATCCTCATGAGTTTTGTGCCTGACCTTTTAGCCTCAAGTGGGAGAAAGATGCCAGAAATTCCACCCAGATGTGACCTGTTTCACCCCATCTTCTGCAGGTGGCTTTGGTGTTGCACTTAGTTAATTGCTCCCTCTTCCCAAATTATGATGCAGTCCCAAGCTTGTTTTTAAAAAATCTGTCCATTTGATTTAAATTTGAAAACACTTATTGGATACCTAAGACATGCAAAGTTTAGAGTAGTCCCACCCCACCCCCCAAAAAAGTGAACTATTGACCTTGACATCATGGAATTTGAAAAGTAGAAGATAGAAAGCAAGTATGAAAATAATTATAACCTAATTACATCATCAGAGGGAAAAAATGAATAACTATATGAATTTCAAAGGCGGTAAGAGAGTTTTCTACTAAGGGGCATTTAAAAAAGAATCTATAATACAGTGGGATTTTATTTGAGCTAAACCTGGAAGAATGGGTAAGATTTCAAGCATAGACACAAAGTTGAGAGGACAATTTGTTGGTTTGGAAGATAAGAAATAGCAGTCTAACTCAGAAGAACTAGGCATTAATGTCTCTTTTAAACTGATTTATATTTTTACTTTAGTACTGCTATGAAACAATAAATAAAATCCTGAAAATCTGACCATAAAGCTAATTTCTGCACACTGCATTGAATGCTATTTCCCCCTCAGTAACTTATATATTCAAATCAGAAATGCACTTTGGGGGTTTAGGTGAGGAGAATCAGATAATTTCATAAAAAATTTTAAAGATTTTTTAAATGTAATAAAAAGTATTATTCAATAACTCAGAGATACAATATTAAATAAGGCAAAAATCTGTTTCAAAATGTATGCAACCTAGCATGGGAAGTCCACAGATAACCATACGACCACAGAGCACATCTTCCCCTGGGGGATGTCTGCTTGGAGAGCTTGGGAATAACCCAAAAAAAACCTTGTGAATAATTCAGAACAGGAACAGCTAGAGACATGGGAGGAGGTCATATAATATTGTGAAAGAGAAGAAAAACAAGCTTTTTGTGTAGAGTTAGGCAATTATGGTACATTCTGTAAATAGGTCAGAGAGGATAAGCTCTGATGCAAAGATCTATTGGGTTTGAGGCTTTGGAAATCTTTGCGACCTTCCGGAATGTGAGAGGTGATCCTGGGTCAAAAAAGATGTCAGAAAAGAGAAAATTGAGCTAGGCAGTGCATGCTGCCCTCTCAAGAAGCTTGGCAGTGAAGAAAGTGGAGGGTGAGCTGCCACCTGCAACTGTCTCGTGCTGGAACCCCCTTCAGTCTCGGAGCCTTCAAGCCTCCGACTCCAGCAACGCAGTAACCTGCAGAGAACTGGTGCACGTCACCGTGGAGCTGCCCACACACCTGCCCAGGGATCAGGGACGCTGAAAGGGGCTTTCTACCTGCCCTGGAGGAACTGTGGCCGGGCTGCTGCCCCCACAGCAAGGCGAGCCAGTAAAGTGCACCAGCCGCAGGGAGTCTGACCTCAGTAAGCTTCATGTAGCTCCCACTTTCTGCCTCTTTGGTGTGTTTAAGAAATTGTGTTTGAAGGAAAAACAATGGTAGGGATGGAACAAATAAATGAATGGAACAGCAACTGGAGACTGCCCACCTCCCTGCGACAAAGCCATATCTTTGGAGGCCTGGGGACTACTGAATCTGATGGCTCTTTGAAAAATATCTTCTGAAACTCCCCCTTTTGGAAAACTAGAAAAATAAATCTTCCCCTAATAGTTTTTTAAATAACCAAATAATTTTAATGTTATTGACAAAATGCATTAAACCACCTCAGTGGTAAACATACTTTTTCAAGACACATTTCTGTTTCCACCGCCTCCCCCACCTCCCTTACAGATCTGAACTTCTTCTCCAGACTTGGGAATCAGAGCTCTAAAGCAGTAGTTCCCAAAGTAGCAGTCAGTAAGACAGCCTCATTGAAATTACCCGGGAAGATTTTAAAAATATAGATGGCTCTGGGTCTGAAAACCTGTCCCAGAGCAATAGATACTAGTTAAAGATGATAAATCAAGAAATAAAGGCAAGGTTTATACTTAGACTGCATAGACAACTGAGGCTGAAGTATTAAAACACATCAGTACAAGTTGCTAAAGAGGCCACATCCACAACCTTCTCTTCCCCTTGTTGAATGGTGTCCCCCAAAAGACATGTCCTCACACTAACCCTCAGACCCTCTGAATGTGACCTTATTTGGAAAAAGGGTCTTTCTTTGCAGATACAATTAAGGTTCTTGAGATGAGATCATCCAATGACAAGTGTCCTTGTAAGAGAAAGAAGCGAAGACACAGACACCGAGGAGAGAGCATATGAAGACCGAGGCAGAGGTTGGAGTGATGCAGCCACGTGCCAAAGAATGCCTGGAGCCACCAGAGCTAGAAGAGACAAGGAAGGATTCTCCTTTAGAGCCTTTGGAAGGAGTGAGGACTTGCTGACACTTGATTTCAGACTTCTGGCCTCCAGAACTGTGCAACAATACATTTCTGTGGTTTTAAGCCATCAAATTTGTATTAATTTGTTCTAGCAGCCACAAGAAATGCTTCCCATAACCCTGCAAATATAATAACAGTTAGTGCCTGGTACAGTTGATGCTTCCAGGAGATTGTTCTAGCACCATGGACAGGCAGCAGATCTGATCGGTTGGTGGACATGCCTTACCAGTTGTTAAATATTTTGAAGAGTACTCTGAATAAAAGTATAAACATATGTTGGAATATTATGGAGATAAACACTAGAAGAACAACTTAAAACACAAATAATTTCAAAAATGATTAGGAGATGAGCCAGGCAGGGAGAGTTATCTTTCCACTTTGTTCTCTTCTGTACTATTTGAAATTTTATTTCTATGTGCATAAATTATTTTATTATAATTATTTTTTAAATCACTGAGAAAAAAGGAAAAATGAGGTAATTCTGATTAACATACATGTTTGGGAATACTTGCCCTAGAGGACAGCTAAAATCTTCCCAAGGGAATCAACCAAAGGCAAAAATTGGGAAGCAGATAAGGCAATTCTGGGGATTCACTCTAGACAATTCTGAGGGTCAAGGAAGAAAGGCCAAGTATCTGAGAAGAGCCTCCACCAGAGTTTACTGGTTTCTAAGCTCCATCATATTTGAACCCTTTTTCTCTCCAGAGGTGGGCACATTTCACCCGGGTCTGTGGTCTGTGCTGGGAGGGCCATTCAGCCGTGAGTGTAGACGCTGCTTTGCATAGCATTATGTACTCTACTGCTTGCCTTGCTAAGTGGCAGCCTGAGATATTTATGATGAGAAGTAATTGCCACACATATAAAACACACTAATATTTTATATGAAAAGAAAATCACACTGAAAAGGAAAAAAGTCCATGGTGCCTTGTTGACAGTCCCCGTCAGTAAGATCTGCCTAGAGTTCTGGTTGCAAAACACTGAGTTTATAACAGCAATAAAGTTTACAAATGGCAAAAATATGAGCTTGTTTACTCGAGGAATATTTTATTATTCATGCAAACTCTTAGTTGAATACAAAGGCTGTGATATACTTTGGGAAACCATTTATGAGCCAGAAAGGTCCCAGGGAAAGAGATTCAATAGAAATGATTTCATAAAATCAATTTGAAGAATTCTTAATCCTTAGAATAAAAAGCCAGGCTAAGTGAATATATAGAATTTCTTCCATACCTCAAAATTTCCAGCTATGTAGTTTGGGTGTCCTTGGCCCTTCCCTAGCTGGGGCCTGAGTGTCCTTAGTCACATCTCCTATGATTGGGTCAGAGGTGAGCATGTGACACAAGTTGGCCTAAGCAGAAGGAAGCTCTGACAGGTGAGAAACAGCTGGTGCCTTCTCCCTGCAGACCGGAATTGACAACTCCAGTTGTTTTTGGCAACTATTCTGCAACGATAAGGGGAACCAGCCTTGAGAAGAAGCTGACGCAGCGTAAGGTACGGCAGAGTAGGGCACAGACCGGAAGACCCTAGCGACATTGTTGTGCTTCTGGATCAATTCTCTCCCAGCTCTGTATTTTCCTGCCAATGAACTCCCTTTAATTGTTTAAGCCAGTTGGAGTTAGGTTTCTCTTGTATACAACCAAGATCATCCTAACTGATGCAGTGATCCTATGTCAGCAATCCTGACCAACATAAAATTAAGTGCTGGCCCATAGATGTTTAGCAAATTCCTAGGTTGCTTTTCTAACCGAAGACTGAAATGTTGTGGCCACCCCTAAATGGCCCTAATTACTAGGGACCCTAAATTAACACAGGAACCTATCCACAGGAATTTTAGGTCAGGATTTGAGTTCTAGATGAGTCTGCAATCTCCAGGATTCCTTGGTATTCACTAAACGATGCTCCATCTGGAAGGGGAGGGGTCACTCCAGGAGCACCCCAGCTTACCTGGGACTGTTGGACCTAAGAATGAGTTCTGGCCACTGCCAGTAAGAGTTCTTGGTCACACGAGGGTTTGACCAGAGTCACAACAACTTGCTATGTGCCCGCTGCTCCCCTTGCATCTGTACTTTTGCTTCCTAGAGGTGCTGAGTGGGCATTTACTGATCCTCTGGTTAAAACAATTCATCGCGCAAAGCTCCTTGGCTTGACCACTAAGGCATCTGTGAGAAGAAGAGCCACAGAGAAAATATTCCTTAAGGATTGGTCTGTGAACACCATGAAGATATTTTTTAATCTTTTAAACAGATACTGGGCACCTTGCTTTAACAATAAATTTATTTATTTATGCCTCACCTCCAAAAATGATTTGAGGTGCTTTAAAATATGACAAATAGGATTAAGTAAGTAGATGAAATCAAACAAAATAAAAGTAAGCACAGGAAAATAAAATAAATGTAGCATAAGATTAAGTATTTAAAATGATTTCATAATGTCCCGTGCAGTAGCTGTAGGTGGACAATGAATTTGTCTCTGACCCTCCAAAGTAGCCAAAGCAAAGAGAGAAACATGCCTCTAAAAGATTCACAGACTCCAACAGATTTTTTAAAAGGAAAGGTAAGAAAGGAAACAAACAAAAGTAGTTGCTTAGGCAAGAACAGTTTTCCTGAGAAAATTTTCTCCTGCCGTAATTTATGAGGGGGACAGTGTGCCACAGAGCGCTCCAGGAGCAGACTTGGGGAGCTATGTGAATGTTGCTGATGGTTTAATCTCCAAGCACTGTTCACCAGAAGCAGCCCCCGGGGAGGAATCCCATGCTCTCCAGTCAAAACACACAGCTCTTTAATTATCCAACTTGGTCCAGCCGGGCATTTACAATGTCTATTTAGATGTCAGCACTGTATGTAACTTAAGGGAATCCTCTGATGATACAGTTTGCACCTCTGGGCTTTTAATAAAACAGGGTAGTATGAGATTTTATTCTCTAGCAATAATCTGAGGTGTAGGTGTTCATTGTTTCTGCTCAAGGGCAAAGTCACATGCATTGGCAGTTAGAGCAAAGCAAAGGCTGACACCATCTCATGGAATTAAAACAAAAGAATGATGAAGACCAGTGCCTTATAGACACCACTGTGTCTCCTCCGCCACCTCTCCTCACCCTAAGGCACACGCACAGGGCAAGCAAGGCCTCGCCCACATACACTAAGATGAGCACGAGCAGTTGATTTGCCAGTAGAGCTCCAGCTCCAGGTACACCGTGTTTATCGAGTGCCTGCTCTGGGTTCCATACAGGGAAGTATCAGGCACCATCCCTGACTTCACAGAGTCGAGAGAGACAATGCCATATTCATAAAATAATTCTAGAGGCCTAGAGTCATACAGACTAACTTGTTTTTCAATTGTGCACATATATAGATGCTGAATGAATTATTTTTTTAAAAAGAAAATTTATAAACAGAATTTTCCTCAACTGGGTAACTCCTATCCATCTTCAAGCCCCATCTCAGATGCTCTCTCCTCCATGAAACACGTCTACACCCAAGATAACTTCTCCCCACAGCACCCTGGCTCTCCTGACACGCCCTGTCCTGCTGTGCCGTGGTTAGCACCGTCTCCTTTGCCTGCCCAGCAGTCATTCCTTCAGGACGTCACCCTCCCTCAGTCCACAATGACCTATTCAGTCCCTGAAGCTTTGGAAAGACTCCCTCCCTTCCCACCCAGCCAAGTGGCAGGTAAACCAGGCCTGGCCAAACCGAGCACTTCATCCCACCCCCTGAGCTAGACCAATCAGAAGGCTTCCTAAACTGCTACTGGAAATATTAATACATTTGTTCTCATCCTGGGACCTCAAGCTGTGAAGGCACTGCCCATGGGCACCTTGTATCCACAGACCACTTATGAGGAAAGCAAAGCTGAGAGCTGGCGAGAGAGCACCATGCAGAGGGAGCCGGCTGCCTGAATGCCCAGACTATCCAGTTCTGTGAGCCAGTGCGCTCCTTTTCTTGCTTAATCCAGCTGGATTTGAGCTCTTTCCATGCTCCTCTGAGGAATGATGCACACTCTCATCAAAAACAATCACTAACTCCAGGAGAAAGGAGATAGATATAGGGGAGCTCATACCTGGCGATACGAGAAGGAAGGGTTGATGTTAATTCTAACCCCACATCCTCCTCGTGCTGTGACCAAGGAGCAAAATGGCAACAGGATTTCTAATATATTAATATTTGCAGGTCCCTTCGCATCTCTGGCCGTTGTGTGAAACTAATTGTTTATGTTTCTTTATCTACTATTTATTAAATTGCAAGTCAGTTAAATAACCCTCTCTGAATTGATCCTATACATGAAGTAACTATATATCATTTGAGTAACCCAGGGTTGGAGAACAGATGGTCCATCTGGGTGTGAGACAGCTTCCTGGTCTAAAACCGCCGTTCTTTGCAACGGCTGTGCCCCCTGCCGCAGGACTCGCTTGTCCCAGGTAATCCATATTTATCAATAGAATATAACACTGTAAAAATAAAGCAATTATACTCTGGTGACAGAGCTAAATATTATGTCACTATATGAAGCAAATGGCATTGTTAGTCATTTCTTCAGATATGATTTGGTTTATAAAAGCTGCGTTTCAAGGCCCTGGAACTCAGCAGGGATTCTTTGTCAACAATCTGCCATTTCTAGCTAAATTAAGTAATCATCTGGCTACTATATTTAGAAAGTGTGCGCAGGCTACAGAATGTATAGAGAGCTCTAAATGATGCATTTATCTTCAGGGGACACCATTGCATAGGAGCAGAGAAGCACCTGCTTTTAAGAGAAATTGGGCTTCTATTAGAACCACAGAACTAGGAGAACATTGTAAGGAAGTTACTTATGTCTCCCAGAAGATCCAGGTCTGAGCAGATTGCCTATGAAAACACTGTAGAATATCTTTCCATTTTTCTTAAAAAGAGCTCTGTTAATTTTAAATCATCTCTCCCCTCTACCTCTAAAAGCAAAAGTTTTAGAAGCGCAATCTCTCAGATTCTTTTAGAACTCCTCCTTCTATAGAGGACACTGCGTTCTCAGACCAGGGATTCATTGTTTTAAATTATTACAGTGGCTTTGGAAACAATGAAGACAGTTCCTGTTTATTGTGCACTTACTATGTGCTAGGAATATAGGCATTTTACAAATATTGTTTCATTAAGTAAATGAGATGAAATTACATATATGTATATATATTGATATATATAGAGAGAGATAATAAGAAAATGTGTGTGTGGAGCCTATTGTGCTTAGGATATATACAGAAGGTATATATTTTTGTCCCTGTTTTATAAATAGAGAAACCAATGTTCAGGATGTAAGAAACTTGCCAAATATCTCACAGCACGTAAGATTAAGAGCTGGGTCTGGCTCCTTCTGAGGCCACTCTTACCACCCCGCCATGGCTGCCTCCTAAATAATTAAGCCTTCTGTTGTGCTTGCCCTGCTTATGTTACTCATGTCCTTCCCCGCTGGGTCTTCAAAATCCTCTCAGCTTCCTTCTCCTGCTGCCCATGGAAATGAACTAAAATATAGCAACTGCTTTCAGGAGATGTCCGGAGTCTGCAGAAAAAAACAAAAGTCCATGAAAATTTAATAAGCAGGACAAAAAGAGTGGCAGACAATATGAGTTCTAGCATTGTAAAAGTGAGACAATTATGCTCTAGCAACAGAGCTAAATAGTATGTTCCCATATGCAGCAAATGGCAGATTATATGAGGCCACCAGTGTGGCCACTGTCTGGTTTCCAGGAAGCCTGTCCTGATGCACCAAGGCCCATTGCTCCTACGGATGTGTTTACTTTCATGCCTGGGCTCTAGCCCGCGACTGTGGAAAGAAGAGCACAGGCCTTTGCTGTTTCTAAGAACTGCTTGCAGGAAGCAGTGAGAAGAGTGCAGGCAGCCAGGGCTGGGCCTTGGGACCACCCCACATCGAATTCACACATCAGACTTCCAGGCTTCCTTTTATACCTGAGATCTACTCTGTGGTCAGCAGGAGAGTGGGCCTCGTGACACTCCCTGAAAGAGATGAAATGGCGACCCAGAATGGTGGCTCACACCTGTAATCCCAGTATTTGGGAGGCCGAGGTGGAAGGACCCCTTGAGCTCAGGAGTTCATGGTTACAGTGAGCGATGATCACGCCATGACACTTAAGCCTGGGCGACAGAGTGAGACCCTGGCTCTAAAAAAGACGAGACAGACAGACAGACAGACAGAGATTGGGTGAACTTGGTAGGGTAGGCATCAACCAGCGATTTCAAAAAGTCTATTTGAAAGAAGTACCGATAATACACAAAATATTTGTCCTGGAAACAGGTAAGACCTGTAAGCAGATAGAGTATTTGTCCAGGGCGGTAAAACTTTAGCAATATCTTCTAGATATCTGTCTGCTGCTGATTCCCAATTTAATTCCCTTGTGGTCAGAAAGCGTAGTCTTAACAACTTCAGTCCTTTTTAAATGGATTGAGACTTGTTTTCTGGCCCTATCAGATAGTCTGTCTCGGTGAACGCTCCACGTCCAGTTGAAAAGAGCGTGTATTCTGCTGTTGGATGGAGTGCTCTACAAATGTCTATTTGATCAAATTGCTCAACAGTGTTGTTCTAGCAGTCTATATCGTTACTAATTTTCTGTCTACTTTTCTGGCAATTACTGAGAGAAGACTGTTGAAATCCAACAATAATCGTGGACTTGTCTTTTTTCTTTTTTGTTCTGTCTCCTTTTGCTTCCCATGCTTTTAAGCTCTGTAACTGGGGACATACACACTTAAGGTTTTGTGTTTTCTTGATAGATTGTTTTCTTAATCATCAGAAAGTACCCCTCTTTGTCTCTGGAAACATTCTTTGTCCCAAAGTCTACTTTGCCTGATATTAGCCACCTCACCATTTTTATGATTAATTTTTTCATATTATATCTCTTTTCATCTTTTACCTTCTAACTTATCTTTCTAGTCAATGTGGTTTTCTTATAGATAGCATATAGTTGCTTTTTTATCCAGCCTGACAATCTCTGCCCTTTGAGTGGAGTATTCAGATCATTTGATTATGGATATCCTTGAAAGAAACATCAAAATTATGAAAATGCCTTTTGTATTTACTCACACATTTACCACTTCCAGTGCCCTTTGTCCCTTTATGTAATCCAAATTTCCATCTGGTATAATTTCCCGTCTTCCTGAAGATCTTCCCTCAATATTTCTTATAGTAAATTCCCTTAGCTTTCATCTGTCTGAAAACGTTTTATTTTTCATTTAAGTTTGAAGGATGTTTTTGCTGGATATAAAAATCTAAGTTAATAGTTGTCATTGCTGTTGATTTTCCCAGCACTTTAGAGATGCCACTCCATCTTCTTCTGGCTTGTGTAGTTTCTGAAGGCTTCTTGATAGGATGTACTCCAATTATGTGAGAACCAGCAGAATGCGATCAGGTCAATATCTCATGGGATACTTTTGCCATCCCTAGCTCAGAAGTTTCTGGTATCTTTTTCAAGGGAAATCTTTATTTCTGGGATTTACTGATACTCTGCCTTATAGAAGGTTTAAGGGTGAGATCCATTCAAAATACCACATATTAACACATGAATAAACTTCTCAAGCTGAAATTACTCCAGCTGCAATGTGACTTGCAGAGGAGAGGAAAAGGGGAAGCAGAGGACAGAGGGAAACAATTGAATAAACTAACAAGTTTAGATCAATGAAATGAATTAAAAGCAAGTGACTTAAGAAGGGATGTAAGTGAAATGAGATTTAAGGTTCACGTAGATATATGTGTGTGTGTGAGAGAGAAAGAGCTAGAGAGAGAGAATACAGAATTAAAGTCATCTGAGTATATCTGTGAGGAAAAAATAAATAAAATTAAATAAAATTAAAAACACTTCTTTTCTCCATTTTACTAATAGCCGTATGTTTCCCAATTTTTTCCGAAGTTGAAAACCATTATCTGTGATGACAGGTAGAATGAGCCACTTGCATAGTTTAGAAAACATCTATAAACACTTCATAAATCCATCTTCTCTCCATGTGTATTTTTGTAAACCTAGTTTTATCAGATGTAAGTGGCCAGAACCTAGTAAGTACTTTATTAATATCTGTTTAATGTATGAATGTACATTTCTGACAACAATAATATAGGGCACTGAATAACTATAAATCAAACAACAATTTCTTGGTTACATAGCTCTCGTGTGCCTTTGACTATTAAATACCCCTATTAAGCAGTATTACCTCTTCCCTTAGAAAATCTGAACAAAGAGATTACCTATACTTCAAAATAAAACTATGATAGAATTTACTAGGGAGTAATGAGTGTGCGTAATATTACTGTGTTGTTCCTTGTTATTTAACCCTGACTCTCCTGAAAGCACTGCTTTTGCTTGCACAAGTACCTGCAATTTGAGACCAGTAATCTTTGACGTGTGGTACACACGAAAACCAACGTTTGGTTTGGAACCATAGCTGCTTTCAACGGAACCTGTTATTTGTGGTTTTGCCTTATTGCTTTGTGGACTACATAATCCTTTGTTCAATGTTTGTCATCTCCTCTCTAGCTTCCACTTATTATGCTGCTGTCTTTTTACTTTTTCTTCTTTTTTATATTCTTTTTTTCCTTTATTGAAGTATACTTTACATATCATGCCTTTACTCCACTTTAAGTGTACAATTAAATGATTTTCAGTGAATTTACCGAGGTGTACAGTTAATCACTTAAATCAGTTTTTGAGGAATTCCTTTCCCCTATTGAGACCCCTAATTCCGCTCCCCAACTACTTTTCAAGCATGTCCCACCCCTCCACAGTGCCCCCCAACGTCGCTCAGACGTGGGTTTACCCCCGAACTCCCAAATCCCTAGTGAACACTCCCACCATTACATCTTAGCCATTTTTAAGTGTATTGTACAGTGCACATTGCTGAGCAAAGGCTCTCTGGAACTTTTTCATGCTATATATCTGAAACTCTATACCTATTAAACAACACCTCCTTTTTCTCCCTACCCCCAGCCCTTCGTAACCACTATTTTACTTTTTATTTCTAAAAGTTTGACTACTTTAAATACCTCATATAAATGGTATTTGCAGTATTTGTCTTTTTGTGACTGGCTTATTTTACATACCTTGATGTCCTCAAGGTTTATCCATGTTGGAGCACATGATAGGATTTCCTTCTTTTCTAAAGTTGGATAATATTCCATCATATGTACATACGACATTTGATTTATCCATTCATCTGTTGATGGACATTAAGGTTGCTCCTACCTCTTGGCTATTGTGAATAAAAATGCAATGACCATAGGTGTGCAAACATCTCTTCAAGGTCCTGTTTTCAATGTTTTTGGATGTGTATCCAGAAGTGGGATTGGTAGATCATATGGTAATTCTGTTTTTAATTTTTTAAGAAACCCCCATACTGTTTTCCATTGCTGTCGCACCATTTTATATTCCCACCAATAGTGCGCGGAGTTTCAATTTCTCCATATAACCCTTGTTATTTTCTGTGTTTTTAGTAGTGGCCACCTTAATGGGTACGAGGTAGTATTTCGCTGTGATTTCTTATTGCCTTCTATGAAAAGGAAAATATTAATATTAACCTAACAAACAATTCCAAGTAATTTAATTAAACATCTATCAAATCATTCATCCAACACTCCTGTCTTTCTGGAACTAATTTATTCTATTTTTTTTTTTTTTGAGACAGAGTCTCACTCTGTTGCCCAGGCTAGAGTGCCGTGGCATCAGCCTAACTCACAGCAACCTCAAACTCCTGGGCTCAAGCGATCCTTCTGCCTCAGCCTCCCGAGTAGCTGGGACTACAGGCATGCGCCACCATGCCCGGCTAATTTTTTCTATATATTTTTAGTTGGCCAATCAATTTCTTTCTATTTTTGGTAGAGACGGGGTCTCACTCTTGCTGAGGCTGGTTTTGAACTCCTGATCTTGGGCGAACCACCCGCCTTGGCCTCCCAGAGTGCTAGGATTACAGGCGTGAGCCAAGACGCCCGGCCTCTGGAACTAATTTATTCTTTAGCCAATAATACAAAGCACTTTTGTTTGATGAAATTAGTCAGTATACACAGAACCTCTGATGCAGCAATTCAACCCCCAGGTATAGATTTGACATAAATGAGTACTTATGTCCACCCAAAGACATGTATAAGAATGTCCACACACCTTTAATCATAATAGCCCAAAGCTAGAAGCTACCAAAGTCTAGAGACAGTATAATGGATAAATCAGTTGCAGGACATTTACATAATTGAATACTAAACAGTGAAAAATACTAAGCTCTAACAAAAATAAATTTCTACTATGTGTGACAACTTGGATGAATTTCATATACATAACATTGAGTAAAAGAAGCCAGACACAAAAGAATGCAGTCATCCCTTGGTATCCACAGGGGACTGGTTCCAGGACCTCCCTTAGAAAACAAAATCCAAAGATGCTCAAGTTCCTAATGTACAATGGCCTAGTATTTGCATGTGTGCATCCTCCTATTTACTTTAAATCATTTCTAAATTACTTATAATACCTAATACAGTGTAAATCCTATGTAAGTAGTTGTTATATTGTATTGTTTAGGTAATAATGACAAGGAAAAAAAATACTGTACGTGTTCAATATGACACAATTTTTTTCCAAATATTTTCCAACCAATCTATGGTTGGTTGAATCCATGGATGTAGAATCCATGGGTATGGAGGGCAGACAGTACAGTCCATATGATTCCATTTGTATGAAGTTCAAAAACAAGTAAAACTATGAAGGTAGAGGTCAATATGATTTCCTTGGGTGGGATGTTGACTAGTAGGGTACAGAAAGGGTTATTTGGATTGCTGTAAATATGTTACATCTTGATCTGGGTAGTAGTTGCATGAGTGTATATATAAAAATTCATCAAGCTGAATAGCATATTTAAATCTGTACATTTTCCTTTATATAAGTTATAATTATCAAAAAAAAAAGTAAAAGAAGAAAGATTAGTCTTACCAAAAAGACCTCTTTGCCATGATAAAAAAAAAATCCCTCTTTTTTTTTTTTTTTAAGAGAAATCAGTGTCAAAAATCAACTAATGAGTTTGGGGAAGGTTGGAGAGGAAAAAAATATTCCAAATTTAGTGTTAAAGTGAAATTCAGGCTGTGCTCGGTGGCTCAGGCCTGTAATCCTAGCATTCTGGGAGGCCGAGGCGGGTGGATTGCTCAAGGTCAGGAGTTCAAAACCAGCATGAGCAAGAGCAAGACCCCGTCTCTACTAAAAATAGAAAGAAATTAATTGGACAACTAAAAATACATACAAAAATTTAGCCAGGCATGGTGGCACATGCCTGTAGTCCCAGCTACTCAGGAGGCTGAGGCAGAAGGATTGCTTGAGCCCAGGAGTTTGAGGTTGCTGTGAGCTAGGATGATGCCACGGCACTCACTCTAGCCTGGGCAGCAGAGCGAGACTGTCTCAAAAATAAAATAAAATAAAATAAAGTGAATTTCAAAAAATGGCAGAGAAATGGAAGAGA